>JAREIK010013110.1:177500-240000 GCA_029783825.1 Sapria himalayana
CAACACAATTACTTTTTAATGACCAGGATGATTTGTGCGCATAATCTTGTTTCTCTAGCAATATCTCACAGTTAGAGGATATACCAAAAAAGATGTGAAGAATATATTTATGTGCATAACCTTAAGGATGAGATTCATGATGAAACTATTACTATAGCTTATATTAAAACAATATATCAACTAGCATACATCTTCATACAGATCTCAGGAGGCCTAAGCTTATTTTTATGCTTATAAGCTTAATATTTTATGCAATAGTTTGTTAGTTTCTAATTTTTTTTTTGTTTTTTTTTTTTTTGTTTTTAATTTATTATTGATTAGAGGACCTAATTTGTAATATTATTTTTATGCCTATACTCTCACAGTTGATTAGAGGACCTAATTTGTTAGTATTTTGTGTAATTACGCACAAGCAAATAAAAAACCACAAAATCAACATCATTAATAGTATAAGTGAATTTCGACGATGAAAATGAAGTGGGCATTGTGGGCAATTACGAATTTCAGCTATTTTCCTCATTTTCACACTATCAGCAACCATGGTGCCTAGCAGTCGAACGAGCCTAAAGGTGACAGAAGACACTGGGATGAAAAAGTAACCTTGGAGACATGTTTTCCATGAGCATACGCCGCCTTCTCAATCGCACAGTACAGTTGTATGGCCTGATTAGTTTCTCCGCTGCATTTTATTGCATGAGCTTGTTCCTTCACATCTGGTCTACTCCGAAAATAAATGATGAGACGTGAAAATGGAGCCGTTGCTTCTTGTTTCTTTGCACTCATCAATTCCATTGTCACCAGGTCGCCCCATGCCACATCCCACAGCACAGAGCACGGATCCCTGGCCGGGTTGAATTTCCTCTGGGCAATTGCATTGGAGGGTTGCTGAAGCAACAAAATCAACTCTGGTTTGGGCACAGCAAAGATAATGCAGCAACATCTAGCAGTATGTTTCTTTCAAATCCAAACTCACCTGCAACAATATGACTCTCCTGTGGGTGACCAAAACGATTCTTCCTTTGGGAAGCACGAAGTGATCTTCATAAGAGTCTGTGAAAGCAAACTTCCCACGGGTTTTAAAGAGCTCAACCTGACCAAAAATAGAACCTGATTCTGCTAGCTGCAATACAACCTTCATGATCACCAAAAAAAAAACTGATTAGAATCAATGTGAAAAAATTATTTTGTAGGAGCAAACACCTGCAAAAGTAGCAATTAAGAATAGAGCCAAACAGATACACATACTCACCACTGTTTTCTGATACTCTAAATGAAAACAAAAAGAACATTAAAAATCAACGTGACCAAGATGGTGAAATCTGAAATTTTTTTTTTCCGGCAACACTTCAGCATTTTTGGTCGATGAAATCAGATAAATGAAATTTGAGATTGAACTTGCATTTTGTAATAATATTACAATTGTAGAAAGTCATAAGTGACAAAAAAACTTTTTTCCTTGAATAAGAAGCAGTCTATTTCTATGTGATATATGAATCATTGTCTGACTAGCATAGTAAAAAGTAGTTGAACAAGAAATTGAATTCTTAATCACTTCAAGAAAGTATCAGATCAAAAGTATATTACCAATAATAATCGCTATCATCTTCAACTTTGCCTTAACAATATATCTCAAAAATATTGTATATCTCTTACTTTTTCTTAAAGATAAGATTGACTCAAAAAAAAAAAAAAAAACAATACAAAATACTAATGATAAATGTCTAACTCAAATTTAAATATCTAATTAATGATAAATGCTTATGATCACTAAAAGAGATCCAAATTCCTGAAGAATTTTTCACATACCTAAATATGCGAAGAGTTACATTTAGATAAATATGCTAAGGATAATTTAAGAAATGACAAACTCTAATAATTACATTTGCTATATTTGGTCTGATAATAGTCGAATAGTTAATCTTGCAGTTAATTTTTCTATAAATAATATATAGAATAAACTTTTAAGGATTGTAATAAAATAAAATTAATACTTAGATCAATAAGAGTATCTACTATAACGCAACCCAAAAATCAAACTCCTATAAGAGTATAGAGTATATAACTCCACAGTGATAATAATATTTCTCATAGAAATAATAATTTCATTCCAAGAAAATATCTGATTCTCATAAGATTATTTGTTTATAATTATGACTGAATGTATTTCTTGAGTTAAGTGATTCCCAACTCTTCATCTTTTAAAACTAGAATATCATCTATGTACACGATGAACAAAATCACCCTACAATTAGAGTTCCTCAAATCCAGAAAAAAAAATAAAATCTATAACATAGCTATGTAAATCAAACGAGATGACTATTTGTCAAAATATAAAAACTAAGCTCTTAGTAATTACTTCAAATAATACAATATGTTCTGCAATCTATAAACCTTGTCTGATAATTTTGCTTCAAATTAGGTGACTCCTCCATATGTAGCTCCTCAAGATCACAATGAAGGAAAATATTTTTTATATCTTACTAGTATATCTTTCATCTGCTAGATGCTGCTAGAGAAAAAAATTAATATGAAAATCTTCTTTATCATTGAAGAGAAAATATTCTGATAGTTCATACCGAATATCTAAGTGAATCCTTTTGCTATGAGTCTTGCCTCAAGATGATTTACCTTTACACATAAACATATCTTCATAGTGAACACCCACATGTAACTAGTAACAGACCTTCCTACCAGTTATGAAACTAGTTTTCAAATCCCATTAAGATAAATGATATCTATCTCTCATAATATAGTTTAACATGATCTTGAGTGATATAATATAACAATGCTGAATATACAACCTTGGTGTCTCTTTTAAAGAGTAATCAGAAGATCAATGACCAAAAGGATTAATTACAGAATCATCGGATTCTTTGATATACTCATCCTTGATATCTAAACAAATTATGTGTCTCCTCCTCTTAATATAGATCTTACGTTCTAGGTGATCAGGTTTCCCAAGTCTTTGACTCATCATGAGTCTGAACTAAATTAACTTATGAGTTATTATATTGTCTGGACTCAAAAAAGATTTCATTTCTCGAGGAACCTCATTCTCTCCATAGTTATCAAAATCTATACTTCCTGTTACATATAATGACTCTATAAAAATATCATAATAAAGTGAACTAATAAGTTCAAGTGTAGCAATTGGGTGACTCTCTACCCTAGTTGGAGATCTAAGTGAGACTACTAAGAAGTAAGAAAAAATAAAAGGTCTAGATTATCTTCCGGACTCTTACTCTTCCTAGGCTTAGTCAAAAATAACTCCTACTAAAAAAAAAAAAATATTATCTTTAGGTATTTAAATATCCAATTAAAATATATCTCAAGATCATGGGTACTAACTCATCCCAATATACATCGACGCTCACAACATCAACATAATGAGAAAGTTGTGGAATTGAAATCATGACCGAGGAATGTGGGCACCATGATTCAGTTGTATGATATGCAATTTGGTGTTTTGGTGTGCAATTTGGTGGTTGCTTTGTGTATGAGTGTCAAAGATCACTCGCAAGTGTGTGCAAATGGAATTAGGATTCCTAATTTGATCAAAATTTCTACACCCAAATCATAGATGTTTTTTGGAGTAGTATTTATTTATTTTTGGTGATTTCTCTTTAAGTTTTAATTGATTTAGTATTGAAAATGTGACATCTGAATGAAATTCTATGACCTAAAATTTTTTTCACGTATTTGAGAATCATGATAATCATGTCCATATGAGTATGTCTGAGAGTACTCCTAATCATAATTAAGAATAAAATTTATAAAAATAAAATATAATCTTCCACAAAATATAATATATTGGAGAAAATAAATACAAATAATGTTTAATATATATGAACAATAAATACTACAAAAATATAAAGAAGCAATAAAATACTAATCTCACAAATATTTATTTTGATAATTGTCGATATATAATATAGCGACGTGACGAACAATTCCAAGTGCTTGTTGAAATTAGCATCTTTTTATCTAGGGCTTAGCAATGCCGCTTCGAGAAGAAAAATATCAGGCGGGAACTTAAATTATTTCATGATCAAAAACAGGGGGGGCACGTAGAGATGGAGGGTGAAAGATTGGGTGCACGTACTTGCCCTTGAGCTTTGTACTCATTGTATGGGCGAAGCAAATTATCTCCACTAATTACACGGGGCAGCCTCTTCCGTAGGAGCTGCTCTTCTGAAGTGATGGCAGATGCTATTTTCATCCGCATAGCATTGGCACCTTCCGTAGTCTTTGACAAAAGATCCAAAACCCCGCTAACAGGCTGAGCAGCAGCACCGATTATACCCTTCCCGACACCCTGAACAAAACCCTCGATACCAGAACTCTTTGCGCCTTCAAGAGGTTTTGTTAAAATGCCAGTCACGCCTCGAAATAACCCTTTTGCTAGTGCTCCACCCCCCTCTCTGATAACATCTCCAAGGTCCTCCACACCTTTGTTTTCCTGAAGAAAGAGAACACCAAAAATAAAAAAAAAAAAAAAAAAAAAAAAAAACTACTTTAGGAACAGAAATAAAATACAACCCGCCAGCAAACCTGTCTCTGTCTACTCTGAATGAACTTTTTATCCATCGATAGGGCAGCCACACCCTTACTCATATGCCCAAGTGCACTGCTTGCATTACCCAGTATGTCAACACCAGAGAGCAACTGAAGAGGTTGGCCTAAGAGATCTTTTTTAATATTCGAAGCAGCGGCGCTGATCAAAGCACTTTGCTTCATGCACACATTCTCACGGTGCCTTTGATTAAGCCGCACCTAACAGGAATATCACAGGCCATAAAATTAATATTTCAAATACAATTTGCATGGCATGATGATGCAAGCAAAAATATATCAAAAAGGCCACTAGCATTCCACCATCACTGGGCTGAGTAGCCAAGAAGTATGTCCATCTTTCCACAAAAAAATTTAACACCCATCATTAATCACTGAATACTAGATGCGACTAGAGGTGTCGACTGGGCTGGACAGTCTGGGCACGCCCCACGATATGGTTCAGAATCATGTCTGGACGTACTATTGGCCGGCCCGCAGCATGGCTCAGGCCATTCCAGGAAAAACATTCCGGCAAGGGAGGCACAGCAAGACAAGACCTAGCAATAGCTAGTGCGGGCCAATTTCGGCCTGGCTTGCCAAACCAGCTAGCCTGGTCCTGACTCAGGCTAGCTAGGACTAATCCCAAGCTAGCCCGAAAGAAATTGGGTTAGCCTAGCCTAGCCCGACCTAGCTTGGCATGACCCAGCACGACTTGACACGACCTGCCCATTATCCATGCGGGCGGGCTAGTTTCGGCCCGGCAGGCCAAAATGGTGAGCCTGATCCCGACCCAGGTTAGCCTGGAATGAACTAGGCTAGCCAGCCTGGTCTGACCCAGACTAGCCTCAGTACTAAACCTATGCCAGCCCAGAATGAATCGGGTTAGCCTGGCCAAACCAGACCCGACTTGGCACGACCAACCCAAAAGTCATGCTGGGCTGCTCCTTCTTAGAATCGTACTGATACGACATAACCCATTTGATACCTCTAATATGACCAACTATCAAATAGTAACTACCAAGAAAAGAATTGTATTTTATTTCTAAATATTTTATTTGAATTATTTTGACGAGGGGAGGGTACTAATATAGAATTAGGAGTGCTCATATAAAATTAGGAGAGCTCATATAAAATTAGGAATGCTCATCATTTTGTCCCACATTCGAATCCCACTTCTAGCCAGCCTAGACTAACTTGGAGACAAAACCAATGGGAAGGCCCATCTCCCGTAGGATTAGTTGAGCACGTGCCATCTGACCGGGATGAGGATCTACACGGCAAGCATAGACTTAGGAGGACTCATATTCCTTGGTTTTCTTCTACTACATAATGCCAGAATATGCCAAATATTTAACTAAAATAAATCATCTCATTTAAGCAACAGCAATGGCAAATTGCGAATCCACACTAGTACTCACCGGCATGTTTTCGGTGTTGCCCAGTGCCGTCATCAGCGACGACCAGAAGCCTAGGACTCCTCGAGGCCTCTGACTAGGCGACATGAGTATGGACACTTTGAATCGAACTTCCGAAATATTAAGGACCCTGCAATTCAACATTGCATCACGAAAGCCGAAACAAAAAAGAGCAAGAGAGAAGAACAAAGGGCAGTCCTGAAACAAAAAGAGCAAGAGAGAAGAACAAAGAGCAGTCCTGAAACAAAATTCGCAACGGCAAAGAAGATGCGCATACCCGATTTGAATGACTGGAACGACTGAAACAGCGATTTTCTGAGAATCATCGAGCCTGCTAAAGTTAAGCTGCTGAATCAACTCGTGAAGCCGCCAAATGATTGGCTCGTGAATGCTCACCAAGAACGCAGAATTTTCAAGGGCCTGATTGCAGCCACTCACAAATAAGCCAAATCCGACGTACCAGACGAATAGCTAGAGTAGTAAGAGGCTAATAGCTTACGCTGAACCCAAAGTATGGATACACACGTAGATCAAGCGAACCATTTGACTGCATCGTTAACAAAAACTTCAGGATGTTATCTGTTTCTTTGCCAATTTTTTGTGCTCTTAAAAGAACTGGCATCGGAGTTAGAGGCAGCTGATTATCTACTTGTATTCCTTCCATTCTTAGTTTGAATCTACAAGAGAAACAATTGTGGCGTTCTTAGTTTGGATGTACAAGAGAAACAGCTGTTGCAAAATTCGAAAGAACCCAACTAAAATGTAGTAAAATAGTTGCTTGCCTCATGCCTGAAGCAAGGAGCAGTTCAAATTTAAAGGTCATCAGCCAGAGTCAAATGTGCGAGCGCATCTTTTAAGAGATGATAGAAACTAGCATACCATCCATGGGATTTTCTCGAGCTCCCCTTGTGGAGGCCTTGCTCATTTCAGTTTGCATAATAAACAACACGAGCTCAAGCATATATACATACATGTGTATTTATCCATGTGTATATGTATGTATTTGATTACTAAAATTTTATTAATATATGTATGTATAAATATGTATATATATATATATACACACACACACACACACACACACACACACACACATATATGTATATATCTATACTCTCACACACACACATATATTTGATTACTAAAATTTTATTATTTTATTTTGAAATTTTAAATATTTTTATTGATGAGAACTACTAAAGATGTTTAATTTCTATATTTATTTTTTATTTGATTGTGTCTTAATAAATAAAAAATATAGATAATATTTAGTGAAATATATAATTTTTATATTTATTAGGTGAAATATGTCTATTAAAAAAATTCATGTCTTAATTGTGCATTGTCCCCTTAAAGTCCCAAAAAACTCATCCCTTGATTGACTTAGGTCAATTGTGTCTATAATTAAATCTCAATTATCTTATTACCAGTATTTAAAAAAACATAAATAAGGCATGCATTGGAGCATTCCCCTGGGTTAGGAGTGTGCAAAATGCCTTGAGACACATGAAAAAAGGTTCTGACAAAATGTACATATGTGTGTATATATATATATGTGTGTGTGTGCGTGTGTATATATATACATGTGTATATATACACACGAGCGCCATAATCAATATTATGGTCAGAACTTTATTAAGATTCTGGCAAAATTTAGGAGAGAGAGAGAGAGAAAGAGAGGAAAAAGGAGGTGAGCATAAAGCAAATAAAAGGACAAAAACTAAAATATTTTTATTATTTTTTAAAAATCAAAATACAATTATATATATATATATATATATATATATATAGATAAGGGAAAGTCCACACTAGGATACTCCCAAACAATAGAAGAAAATAAAAATAAACAACAAGTTCATACATTAAAATTCTCTCATGTTAGCACATGAATATTTGATATATCTAGTCTGAGAGAAAAAGAAGTAGAATAAAATTCTCCCAACTTCATTGGAGAAAATATCAACTAGCTCAACATAATTAATAGGGAACATGAACTATATATGGGTAAGTCTTGTATATCAAATGCCCTGCTTACGATATTAATAAGTGTTGTGATTTTTATTCATCAATTTTTTTTTTCATATTTTTGATGAGAGTAGCTAACTTGTGGGTTGCACTAATCATATTTTTCCACTAACAAAGTGTGCAAGCACTTATACAAAAAAAAAAGAATGTGTGCAGGAGCACAATCTATGTAAGGTGGTGTGCAGGGTGCAGTGCACGATAGTGAGCACGAAGGAACACAAGGCAACATGAGGCAGAAACCCTAACTAAATTTTCTCTTTTATTTTTACAGATACAATATTAAAAAAAAAATATTATATCTTAATTGAATCCAACAAACATTAGGTTTTGATACAACTTTATTTTTTGGAGGAATAAAAGTGTCACCCGTGAGTTATCCTAATTACTCTTGTTCATTATATAAGAAGATTAATTGTATAATATTTTATATCTAGTATTTAAATTTTTTTTTTTTTTGCATTTCAACCTCTAGTATATGTAATGAAACTTGAACAAACACACACACACATAGTTGAGTTTTTTATTTTTTTTATTTTTGATATTTTTGATGGAAGCACCTAATATGTGGATCATCCTAATTATTTTTGCTCATTATATAAGAAGATTATTAATATAATATTTTAAATATAACATTTTTTTTTTGCATTTTAACCCCTAGCATATGTAATGAAACTTCTAGGAACACACACACACACACACAGAGTTGAGTTTTTTATTTTTTATTTTTGATATTTTTGATGGGAGCACCTAATATGTGGATCATCCTAATTATTTTTGCTCATTATATAAGAAGATTATTAATATAATATTTTAAATATAACATTTTTTTTGCATTTCAACCCCTAGCATATGTAATGAAATTTCTAGGAACACACACACACACACAATTGAGTTTTTTATTTTTTATTTTTGATATTTTTGATGGGAGGACCTAATATGTGGATCATTCTAATTATTTTTGCTCATTATATAAGAAGATTATTAATATAATATTTTAAATATAATATTTTTTTTTTGCATTTCAACCCCTAGCATATGTAATGAAACTTCTAGGAACACACACACACACAGCTGAGTTTTTTATTTTTTATTTTTTATTTTTGATACTTTTGATGGGATAATCTAACGCATGGGTCGTCCCAATTACTTTTGCTCATTATATAAGGAGACAAGTTGTATGATATTTTATATTTATTATTTATTTATTTTTTTTCGCATTTCAACCTCTGGCATATGAAATGAAGCTTCTAGGAACACCCCCCCATTTAAAAATGGACACTCCCCTATCCTACACCCGGTGCATCACACATGGAACACCAAAATACCAAAGAAACAAAAAAATAAAAGATGATAAAGATAACGAGAATTACTAATCGACGGCAAGACTTGCCTGCTGAACCCGTACCCGAGACCGGTTGAGTATCCGAGAGAAAGATCCTGCACTGACACATACAAAATTTCTCTTGGCGTGTGGTCAACGATCGATACTCCGAGATCATCGAGCTCGATAATCATATGAAATTCACTCTCTGCAAAAGATGGCAATGGCTGCCCACCATCCGCTCCGGTCGAGGAACCAGCGATGTCATCCCCCGGCATCCAATCACCGAGCTCGAGGACATTTGTTTTATCTTCCTTTGAAACAGCAGCACACACAGCCCTCGTGGCCCCAGCGGCCGAATGAATGAGCCGATGGTCACGAATCTCATCAATATTCAGAGTCAATGATTTTGACGACCCCGTCCCGTCCACCAGAAGTTCCAATAATAGCCTTCTACCAAGATCATCCCAAAAGAAAGAAGCGGCTGAATTTGGAAGAAGAAGCTTCCAAGAATCATGGGTTCCTTCTGCCTGCCGATAGCGAAAGGACAAAAACATGGACCGATTTTCAATCCTGCCAAAAAAAAAAAAAAAAAAAAAAAAAAACACACACAAACATTTTTTTTTATTAAAAAAAAAAAAAAAAAGTGGAACAATGTATCAGAGAAGATTTATCAGAGAAATATATCGACAGCACGGGAACCTGTAAGGGCTCGATAGAGAGGGGGGACGAAGAAGAACTTCACGGCGAGAATTCTCAGAGCCAGTTCTTACTTGTATCCTCGCTTGAAATTGACCACTTCCCAGGGATTTTTTTAAGGAAACGCGCATCATGCCCTCATTGCAGACAGAAAATGGTGCACTCCAATCATAATCATCTATTCGCAGCTGCAGAATTAAGATAAATGTAAGAACCCTAGCGATATGACCGAAGAAGCAAGAATTATTTGGTCTAAACAAACCTTCAATTGCTCATCCAGTGCAGATTGCCACCTCAAGTGTTTTGGAGAATCAAAAGGCTGAATGCATTCTACTAGAGAGGAGTAGCATTGTTGTAGATAGAGGGCCACACCGAGCCTGTTGATGAATAGGGTTTGTGGCTGAAAATGAACAACCTGGATATCACCGGGAAGAGAGCTCATTACAAAGATAGATTATTTTGTTGTTATGATGATTCAGGGTCACTCGAGAACGCAACCTAAATCCAAACTAAGAGAAAGTCAACTCGAGTTGTTATAATGAGATTAAGATTAAGATTAAGAAAAAGTCAACTCGAGTTGTTATAGTTTATCTTTGTTTACTTTATGCTGTTATAATGAGAACACCCAACTTGTGAGTTGCTCCAAGATTTTTTTTTTCTATATATAAGATTAAGAGATCATATGTATTTCGTGAGTTTCATTACTGAGGCCGTGGGAGTCGTGCTCACGTTTCAGCGTGAGATTCATGGGAGGTTAATATCTTGATAGGCTTATCTCAGAAAATTTGAGAGGTTACATCTGATGAGTCTCGAACCCAAGACCTATTGCCTATGCAGAAAAACACTCGTCATCGCATTAATGTATAACCTCTATAATTGAGGAGAAAACATTTTTGAAAATAGACTCTTTCTTTCATTAATTCTTGTCATTTTTATAATCAATACAATGATTTATTTATAGGCATCAGTTTGCCCTAATAAAACCGAAAATTAAAAATCATTATCACCCATTAGAGTAACTATTGACTCTTAGCATTTCATCTTCCCTATTAAAAACAAATATTTAATGTTTAAAAAAAACTCTATTAAAAACGGATATTTAATAATTATTTAACAATACATACATGCAACATGAGTTCTACACAATATCATCTATCTTTAATATTTTTTGTAATCTAATTTCAATACTATTTAATCAAATTTCTTATTTAAACCTGATAGTTATAAAATCTCAGACACTTTTTCTAGGATACTTGATAGTTGTAATCATATTTAATCATATATAAAATCTCATCCCAAGACAAGTAGATAAGTCAAGAGTTGGATGTAGATAAGCCATAAATATAACTAAAAAAATAATAATACTCAATATTAATAATATAACACATGCCACATTCATCTAATGGACAAAATGAATGGGACAACTCATAAATTGAGTACTTCTATCAAACAACATAAAAAAGATAATATAAAAATTGAATAAAATTACAACAATTAATATATGATTTAGGAAAACCTACACGTTGGGTGCTCCAAGACAATATAATACGAATAAAAGAATAAATTAACAAAAATAAACAAATATGCACACTAAATCAAGATCAAATGTCTGAATATTACAAAACTAAATATAATTTATACAGTCAATATAATTACTTATTTATTAAATTTTTCATGACATACTAAATTTAACATAGCTCTTAGCATACTTCGACATGCGAAAAACTCTCTAGTGTTTAATATTTAATATGAACTCTTGAAAAAATAAAAAATATATAATAATCTCTAAATTTAGTACAACGGCAGAGTACATAATGATATCCACAACTCATGACATTTTTATGGGTCTAACATTTAATTGAAAATATCACATTTCTAGTTATTTCCCTCACTATTTTTTATTGTGACAGTCACACAGTGAGGCATTAACTTTAAATCTAATATTTCACTAATAAATATAATAAAAAATTAAATAATTACTTCATAAATATAAGAAGATTCAAGATAAAACATATTGTTTCTTTACTTTTAAGTTTTTTATGTTTATAACTAGAGCACCCAATATGTGAGCTGCTCCAATCAGCTTTGTTTCTTTTTATAGGTCAGGGTTCAATGTTTAGATCGCTTAGTGTATTTCATTTCTCTTTTATTTCCATTATACCGTGCTTTTTTCCATTGATTTTTACAAAGAAAATAACTATTGGCCAACACTTTTTAAATCATTTTTCAATCACGTTGTCAATTAAATGAGAAAAAAAAAAAAATTGCATAGGAAAACGAACCTTGGTTCTGTTTGAGGCCTTCAATATTGCCGAAAGGTTATAGTAAAATCCATCAGAATTCAAAGCCTTGATATCAACACTTTCCTGACATCAGAATGTGATTTCCAAGTCAATATCACAATAAAACAGCAACATTTTAAAGCAATGGAAATGTCTGAAAAATTGCAGGTTTATGCTATCGGCAAATCCAATTCACCTTCTTTTCTAGCTCAAGAAGAGAAATTCCTGGACTATAAACCTTAGAATGACAAATCCCAACAGCAAGACCCAGCACTGGGAAAGGAGAAACATCTTTTTGGGACGCAAAGGGCATGGCTCCAGACCGAGTTGGAGGTTCCTGCAGGGAAAACATGGTAGGCAATGGGCTTGTGTCCTCTATGACATCAAGTGCTTGAACGATCCTCTTGGAACTGTTACGTCTCCTCTCCAATGAGTTTCTTGGGTTTTTCACAGTTAATTTTGAAGATTTGACTACTTTAGGCAAAAAAGCAGGATCGGTTTCCACACCATCCAATGCTTCAACCACCACCACTTGATATTCCAATGACAGGGACGAATCATTTACAATCCAGTACGGAACATAAAACCTAATTGTCTTGGGCGCACAAGTAGTCCCCCCCATGTCTCTTTCAATGTTCACACGTAGTCTCCTGCATCATTTTGATCAAAAACCCAAATATGGAAGATAAGCTCGATCTCAAGGATGAAGATAAATACAATCTGGTGCAGATCCTCAAAAAAAAAAAAAAAAAAAAAAACAAATACAATTGATATATTAGCAGCAAGATGTTTGTTGCAGTTACATGGTATCAAAGCCAAAACCCTAGGATTTGTAGAAGGAGAGCATATGCAGTGTAGCAGCACAAAATACATGGTAGTGCAAGTAACAATGCAAGAATGTGTGGTGCCAAAATATGGGTTTGCAGAGTGGGCATCATGGCCTCGTCCATGCCTATGAAAGTGTGTTATTTCAGGCAACCTTGCGGGTAAAGTATCCCCGAGTGCGTGTACATAGTGTGTGTAAGCATGCCCAATGTTGTGCAGCCTAAATAAGTGTCTTGGTTTGGGGGCAAAATTTTAGGATTTCAATGTGGGGGCAAAAGTTCATATCGACTGGTTTTCTCAGCATTTTTTTTTTGATTTAGTATGAATGAGATAAAAATTGATACAATTAAACATACTTACGAGTAGGATATTTTCTATATTTATTGTCAGATAAATTTTTACTATTTCACAATCAAATTTTAGGTGGTAAAGAGTTTTCCATCAGACATGAGTTTTATATTACTGAGTAATCCAATTTACACAAGTAAAGATATCTTGTTCTGTATTTATTAGTAGTTAAGGGAGCACTAATCGTAACTATGGGTGTTCAAATTTCTGATTGGCCGCAAGTTCCTATCCTACCCGACTGAATGGTTAACCGTAAAAATAGGATAGGAATGCGAAAAAGTTTTTGGCCTTCAGATTAAATCGGGTAGAAATGCGGAATAGCAATCCAATTCCGCATTCCTACCTTACCCTACCCAAATTAAAATATATAATAATTATATAAACATTTAAGATGGATTAATGGGTAAAACAATTATAATTATTTTTATAATTATTTTAGATTTTAGAATTATTGATTTATTGTATTATTAAATCGGTACAATATTGGTGCATGTTATTCAATTATATTGTTAAAATATTTCAAAAATTAATAGCTATAAAAGTATTTATCCAATTTCCTACCCGACTTCCTTGCCAATTAATCGGGCAAAAATTCAGGTAGAAATGCTATATTTTACCGGGTAGGGTAAGGTAAAAAAAAAAAAACTTCAACCAAGTATCGGGTAGGAAGGCGAAAGACTATATTTCCTACTCGTAGGATAGGGTGAGCACTCCTAATCACAACAACAATAGATACACGAAAGTTTCAATTCACTATACACCTAATAGGAGATGTGCCATACTAAGGATAACTGTTTAAAGATATTTTCATAGAGGAGGCAATTAATACTACAAATAAAGTGACTCAATTTTTTCAAAAAATATATCATTTTATTAGGAAAAAAAAAAATAAGATGACTCAATTTTTTTTACCTTATATGCCTACTAGAGATCAGTCGACAAATATTTGTACTAAAATCTAAAGACGACTCAACTCGATAATTTCTCCTTCCAAACTTAAGAAGGCCGCGAAGACTTATTGTATTTATTATTTATATTTTTTAATTATATATATTAAGCACATAATATGATATGAGCAGTGGAGTGCCCTCAATACAAGGGTATTCCAATTAATTTTTTCTTCCGACAAACACACTCGAACCGTATTTGTGATTTATCACAAGGCTTCACATTATCTACTCATCTTTTTTCACCTTAAATTCAACAAAAATAACAAGAAAGATAAGGAACATAAAGAAAATACACAACAAAACAATAGTAGAAGTAGAGGTGTCAAACGGGCCAGCACGGCCCGTTATTTTAAGGCATGATCGTGCTTCTGTGCCGGGCCATGCCTGGCCCGCTCGGGCATTCATATTCGAGCGGTTCGGGATACGGGGGATCGCGGGTCGGGTCAAATCAGACTCGACCCGCGGTCTTTTTTTGCGGGAGGGGCATCATGGGGTCGGGCTCACGGGACACCCGGCACGGGATAAACCCGTGCCGGTTTGTCGTGCCGCGGGCCGAACCGTGCCGGGCACGGGCCCGGGCACGGAATTTTTCCGTGCCGGGCCGGCCCGGTTGACACCTCTACGTAGAAGTCTCAATAATATGGTGGTATTAAGAAATCACAACAAACCTTTTGCTAAGTTGGTGACACATCCAAAACGATGAGAGATGGTCCCCAGCGGCAAGATCAAGGACAAGAATAGGATCCTGCCAATAGGCATCAACATTAGGAATTCTCATTTTAGAATTTTACAAAACAAATTTCAAATATAACCACCTTCTCAAGGACCCAATCTCCCTCAACAGCCATGCTGAGGTAGACAGGCTTATTGACATTTGCTGAATATATGTGCACTTCCTCCTTGGAAAATATGACGCCATGCTGTCGATCGATGTAAGCGCCTCCATCCGCAGCCTTCTCTGAAATTGTGAATTCTGCAGAACAAGGCAGCTGATTTTCCAGCTTCAGGGGAGAGCTGACAGATATTGTCCAGTCGCACACGGGAACATTTAGTTCAGAATGAAGAACGGAGGCATCAGATCCGACGCTGAGCCAGCATGGGTTCCTTCCACCACCAAGGACACCACAGCAAAAAAGAACATCTTTCCTCTCCAACTGATTCAGCCTAAAAATCTCAAAGCTTGCACTTTCTGCCATCAGACCAGAAAAACTTCGATCTGTGGAGGGCTGTTCCTTCCCATCCTTGCCGGACGGGCAAACTGCGACGGCTTTCCCCCACGAAAATGGAGAACTACGGAGATCGGTCGATGGGCGAATTTGCAGATGCTGGTCAGAATGCTTGGAGGTGCTTCTCCATGGTAAAACTGCCAGAGATCCAGGGTCTATAGCAACGAATTCATCGCCACTGGCATCTAATCCCTGCCCACCCAATTTCTCTCTCATTCGAATCCAACGCCTTCGGCGGGCAGCATCGAGCTTAGTCTTTGGGCGCGAGTTCGAAGTTGGAGGCCAGCTCAGACTCTGAAAATCAGACCCATATGCCCACCCATCATCATCAACAAGGTCGCCTCTCTCTACAGTCCAAGATGACGTCCACATCCATCCGGGAGGAAGCGGAGGCTCAAAAAAATCCTTCAAAATGAAGCGAATAGAAGGTGAGCACACAGGCCATGGAGATGACTAAGCAGCCAGGAACTCACATTAAAGTTGCTCACCTCTGATGAAAATGAGAAATTCCGAGTGCTCCATCTCTGCGGAATATTACTCTGGGGGCCAGGTGACCCGCCATCCCAACAAGCAAATGGATGGCACTGCTGATTCTCAAAGATCTCTTCTAATGCTGCTGCTGCTCCGCTACTACCTGCCCCTAGAGATGAACTGTGAGCTGAAGACGACTGACGCAGGAAGACATCTAGTCTGACGTGCGAATCATTTACCACAGTCACAAGGCTCCTGAATACTGCACGTTTCTTGCCATTATTCTGGATGACATCCATTGCAAAGAAATCGGCATGCGATGGCCTGGGAACGACTGCCTGGGGAAGCAGAGATCGGATATTTTCCCAAGGACAGCCCGGGTCGAGCCGCACCCAGAAACCTACGTCCCTATTGCAGGGCTCCTTTACCTCCTTATCATTCGGCAAGTTCCTCTCAAAATAAGTGGTAGAAAACAAGAGGGACCCACATCCATGCTCATCTCTGGCACTCTCACATGGTGACTGCTTGGGGGTGGGGAGGATAAGCACGAGAACAAACCAGCACCAAAGTCAGAAACCCAGAGAAAAAAAAGGAACAGATGATTACTTGTTCATGATACTCACTCTCTCTCTTAGAGGAAGCAACATCATGGCACCAGCATCGTGGGGATGGTTATGGAGCATCTTTTCTGGTGTGGCAGTCTTCAATGTTAATGGGTTTGCTTCAACGGGCAACGAGATAGCGCCGATAACCTCACCTGCATTATTGGCCAATTTCAAGCGAAGAAGAACAAAGCCACATTAAGAAAGAGAGATCAAGCCATCTATATGTAGGACATTATAGTGTTTTGTGAACCAATTAACAACCAGATATGGAGGATCAAGTAGCTGAAACAACGCATCAGTCACGAGCAGGTCAAACCCGAATGGATTAAAAGATGTAATTAAAAATTAAGTGACTATGTTTTGACCAATTGCTCTAGCTCAAGCCAATGGGTTTGCCTTGTTGCAAGAAGAGACGATGAAAGCCATTCTTAAGGAGAGCAAGGATTTTAATAGGGTTGGTATCAATACAACATCTCCAACAACAAAAAGGGTGGACATGACCAACTACCACTTGCGAAGTGAATTTCAACAGCAAAAATATAAGAAAGATGAAATAAAAACTATACTATTATTGTGATGAGAAATATGTGCTACCTAATATTGATGAGAAATGTGAAGAAAGCGATGAGGAAGCTTCAAAAGTAGTAAAACATGATGTTAACGAAGAAAATATAACCAAATTTCTTCTCATGATATCTGGCTTTTCATCTCATCAAACTATGAGGATTCGTGACAAAATTAAGAGGAAGGCCATTACCATATTGATTAGTTTAGGTAGCAAGGATAATTTTTTTAGATCCTGTTGTTATGAAACCAACGAGGTGCCTAATTCAAGATATTAATCCAATTAAAATAGTAGTCAGATATGTTTAAACCATAACTAATGTACTGGATCTTATAAGAACTTTAAAGTTAAATGTGCTTAGTCATGATCACTACTGAGATAATTGACAATTGTGAAAATTTGTTGTATGTATCTATCCTGAGATTGATAAGAAGAGAATTGGGGAGGGTGAAAAAAAATTATTCTATAAAAGTAGCAGTGATGGATGAATCACAAATAAAAGTAATGCCATTTGTCGGCAATTGATTTGAAATATGCAAGGTAAGGAATTTCAAGCTGATTTAAGGCTCTTACTCTTTAGTGGGTGTGAAAGTTAGGTGGCAAAGATAATTTTTTTAGATCCTATTGTTATGAAACCAACGAGAAGCCTAATTCAAGATATTAATCCTATTAAAATAGTAGTCAGATGCGTTTAAACCATAACTAATAAACTGTATCTTATAAGAACTTAAAAATTAAATGTACTTGATCGCAATCACTACTGAGATAATTGATAAGTATGAAAGTTTATCATATACATCTATCATGTGATTGGTAAAAATAAAATTAAGAAAGAGTGAAAAAAAATTTTAAGTAATGTCATTTGTAGGCAATTGACTTGAAATATGCATGGTAAGTAGTTTCAGGCTGATTTAAGGCTCTTACCCTTTGGTGGGCGCGACATGGTGTTGGAGATTCAATGGTATTGGAGAGTCAACGAAATCAAAAATTCATCCCATTTTTCATGCTTCGTTTTTAAAAAAAAAGTTAAGGAGCTACAAATATTCATCAAACAGAATTGCCAATGCTAGATAGAGAGGAAAGAGTACAACTAGAGCCCTTTGCAATATTGGATCGATACCTGGTCAAACAAAATCATAGGGTTGTGGTTCAATGGCTCATACATTGGTCAAATTGCTCACCTGAAGGTACAACTTGGGAGGATGCCCCCAAGATCCAACAAAGATTTCTAGAGTTCCATCCATGAGGACAAGGCCACTTTACAGAGGAAGGGAATGTTACAATTTGTGATATCTAATTGATTAGCAATGAATATTTAATTAGGGGGTTAGGTAGATATTGCATTTAATGTCTTCTAGAAATAAAAAATTAGGATGAGACTAGCATATGAGGGAAAAAATTATCTGATTGTAAAAGATTTTTTTTCAAGTGTTTTCTTTAGAACTTCGGTGATCATTGGAAAAAAAATAAAAATTGCAAAATTTCATGTCTATTTGTCTTAGAGGTGTCAACCGTGCCGGGCCGGGCTGGCCGGCACTGGGCACGGCACGGAAAAATTCCATGCCCGGCACGAGTTGTGCCGTGCCGGGCCGTTTGACACCTCTAATTTGTCTATATGTCTACCATTCTGTCTGTCTATTTGTCTATCTATTTATCTGCCTCTCTGTCTATCTATTTATCTGCCTATTTATTTATCCGTCTATTTATCTGTCTGTCTGTTTGTTTGCAAAGTATGTATGTGATTTAAGCTTGTTGTGATGGAAGATTTTGTGCCCGCTCCAGTAACTCAACCATCACAAGGATTTTGACAATGTGCTCTCTTACATGATATCAACACCTACGTCACTTCAATTTACTAATACCATAAATACGATGGATTCCTATACTGCAATAAAATTCCTTTGCACACAATGAGTGTGCAACAAGAGGGGGTTAGCATACATTGAGCGAACCTTTGCCCCCTAGAGAGCTCACAACCCTTACTCTCGCACTCACTCCACTAGGATATCCCTCTAAGACCACATAAAAGATGGAGTGGACAAAACACAAATTCATTCATCTTTGTTAAAATTAACATATATGAAGGCATTTTATACACAGGACAAAGTAATTGGTATAAACCACGAGTTAAGTGCTTCAATCAAAGCATAAAATATATCTAGCTAAAAATTTTAAACTCTATGATACATCTACCTGAAAAATTCAACATAAGAGACTCTCCAATAAATATTTTTATTTTGAGTGTTAATATAATATTTTGAATATTTTGGCTCAGAATTCTATTTGGTATTGAAGAAGGCTGATTAAGATTTTGGCCTTTAGCGCATTTAAGGGAGAGGGTTAAAAAAAAGAGGAAAGAGGAAAAGAAAAAAATACTTAAATTTTTATTATTAAAAAATCAATGTTCATGAAAAAACAATAACTATTATATATATAATTTTGGGCATTCAACGTGTTGGGTGTTTCCAAACAATAAAAAAAAAATAAATATAAAAATTAAACCAAATCTTAACACCCCATTCAAAATGATACATATTATCAACATCTAACTTGAATGAGAGAAAATAAACCTATGATCCTATGATAATTTTCATGTATATGTCTATTATTTTTTTACAAATAAGCATACAAGCCGTGCCTATCAAAGCATCATAAATTTCTATCCATATAAAATAATAATCAACCTCAATATATTTTATTTGTTATCAAACCACCAAGTCGGTAGCAATCTATTGAGCTGCTTGAAAATTATAATAAAACATCATTAGTCTCTAAACTAGTAAGCAAAATTCCTCTAAAAATTAACATATCAACTAAATTTGATAAATAATCAATATCATAAATTTGTACCATGCTTCTATACTAGACCTAAAAGTAAAATCAATCACTTACATGCATAGGAAAGAAGATTATCACTAAAACAAGTATAAAATCATATGGCATATCTCCTCTTTGTGATCACTAGAACTCGACTAGGGTTTGCATATGACACTACTCGATTATGCCCATGTTCCCTGAATGAAATCAAATGTTCTGAAGGAATCTCGCGTACCTGAGAATCCTTTAAATTAAGTTCATATGAATATATCTAGAAGAATTTAAGAAATAATATTTATATTAATATCGTAAATAATATTTAATCTGTTAATAGTTAGATGAATTAGTTTTTCTACGATGCTCCTATATTTAGTAGAATTAACTAGAGAACTGACACCAACAATCAAATCTATTACGTATCAATTGGTGAGTCAATAAGTGAACATCCTATTGCATCGAGATCAGAAAAAATATTTAAAATATATCTCATATGATATAGAAAGGTTATATCTCCTAAGAATATGATATCATTACCCAACAAATACTTAAACATCATAAAACTTTTTTTTGAAGCTTGATCTAGAGAATAACATTAGATTGAATTTATCAAACTCGTCATTTTTTATAATCAAAATATTAACATACACTACTAACATTACATATTGATCTCTTGATCCACACTAGAAAAGATAAAAATATTTTACCATGCAAAAAAAAAAAAATACTAAACTATACCATGAGAAAGTGATTTAAACCATAAACTATCTTCCATAATATATACATTATCTATGTTACAAGAATTAGTAAATCATGATACCTATTATACAAATAATTTTTATTTGAGATCACCATGAAATAACATATTTGTTACATCTAGTAGTTTGATATTTTGATTGTAAGATGCACCAATAGAAAGTAGCAATTAAATAATAAGTATTTTGGTCACATACAAAAATATATCCTAATAATCAATACCACAAGTCCATGCAAATCACCTAACTATAAACCTAGTCCTAAGCCGATCAACATTTCTTTCAGGTTTCCCTATAAATAAAGTTCAAAAAAATCCCAATTATGATTGGCGTGACCGCGCCCACTAAATCTAACACTGCATGATGGCATCTTTGATAATTAAGTATTCCAAAAAAAATATCTAAAATCCTACAACTATCAAGGGAAAATAAGAAATCAAAAATATAATACCATAATGAGAATTAAAAAATAATTGTATCGCCAAGTTTTGTAGTACAATGAAAAAGTTTACATTATTACTTTGAACATGATCACTTGACATGATGAAGGATTCATTTGGGAAAGACTATGAATATATCTATCTAGCATATACCTTTAGTTTATGATCATCAAATCTCACAATCATCATCTCCCCATGTTGGGAGGACACATCTAGTGTCCAAAGAAAGACTCACACTAGAAATATATCAGCTAAAGCTAGTAACACACAAGGAGAGAAACCCAGAGTACTCCCCATTGAATACGTGTACCAAGACTAGTAAATATGCTTGTAGAGAATCCAATACGAGTGGATCCAATAGTCTAATGCATAGCCTCTAAAGTTTAAAAAGTCAATTGCAACTCATGATGCAATATTCAATACCTCTTTCGAGTATATCCTAAATTTTTCATGAAAGAACAATTTACCTCCAGCTTCTTCCCTCCCATAATATCCTTACTAGCTATATCAACTCTCTCAACACCATTAAGTGATGAAACTAATGTAGTGTTATGATTGATCATACTAGAGGTGTCAAACGGGCCGGCCCGGCACGGCACGGCCCGTTTTTCACGAGCACGATCGTGCTACTGTGCCCGGCACGGCCCACAGGCACGACGGGCTGTGCCGTGCCTTGCCTGGCCCGCTCGGGCAAACCTGTCCGAGCGGTTCGGGAAACGGGGGACCGCGGGTCGGGTCGAATTAGACCCGACCCGCGGTCTTTTTTTGCGGGAGGGGAAGCATGCGGTCGGACTCACGGGGCTCCTGGCACGGGATAAACCCGTGCCGGTTTGCTGTGCCGCGGGCCAAACCGTGCCGGGCACGGCACGGCACGGGCCCGGGCACGGTTGACACCTCTAGATCATACCAACTCCATTGTAGATGCCTCTGTCACCCTCCAGAAGATCTCTGAGAGAAGCAAAAACATCTTCTCACCAAGGATATCCTCAAAATAGAATATCACTCTTCTAATGCATACATATAAAAAAATACTATAAACCTAATCGTATACATTTTCAATTTAGTTTGATCTGTAAATATAGGTATCACATCAACAATTATCTCCCATAACCATGTCTAGGTAGTATAATGAGTTGTCTCATTCTGATCAGTCAATTTATATGTAAACAATCGAATACTATCATTATACAAGTAAAATATCCCCAAAGAATACATTAGTGCACGGAAATCCTAAATTTTCTTGAACATATCATAAGATCTAAATATGTTGGACATATTAGAATCAATTAACTGTTTGAGATGCACTAATAATCATACATCAAACATTATTTATTTATCAATTTTGACCTAAGATGAGTATTACAATAGATTAGACCACATAACTTTACATCACAAACCAAATTTTCATTAACATAGCCCACGTGGAACACATACCTACCCTCAAACCCTACTAGATTTTTCTTACTGGTCCAGTACTTTTTTTTTAAATATAAAATACTCACAATATAGTAAATTTCTAAGAAATATAAAAAGGGCATCAAACACACAAACTATCATAGTTCCACACTAGATATCTAAAAATAAAGATCTCAAATAACTTTAATCACATAAGCATTCGTTATACCAGAACTGTATCAAAGCTATACTAGCACCACTATGCCGATCACCATGAAGACCACCATCATGGGCCACCTTTTGTTTCTAGATCATCATAGTCAAATCATCATGTGTTTGACGACCACACCACATCCAAAATCTTCAAGAAATAACCAATGAAATAATGATTTTGCCTCAATAATAAGGTGCTGCTATCATTGCCAAAAGATGACACACAATCAAGCAACTAGCAAAAGGTGTAGGATGAAAAAGCTAAAATCAATTATACCTTAATCAACTTTCACATTGTAACCAGAAGATGAGAATCTATCGGTAGCTACTTCTCCTTTGTGTCATCCCTAGGTGTTTTAATTGTCAGCTAGTTTAATATCCTTGATATAAAAACCACATCTTGAATTTGGTTTCCAATTGTGAGTTATTCAAAATTTCAAGATTTTAAAGAGTAATAACCAAAATTTGCATCTTCCTGCATCATATAATCAAAAAATACCCAAAGTAAAACTTTAGCTCCAAATTAAAATTAGGGCTCTCTAATCCAATGCACTTTTCATGGTTAATTTAGTAGTTAGTACATAGAAGAGAAATATGTACTAATCACCAAAGACCATGAGGGCCATTATGAGTGCTGATATGATATTTTTTGAAGATAGATCCTTTTTTAAGGACTCAATCCAAAAGAATATTTCTTTAGACACTATAATGGTTGGGTCATTCTCATGTCCAACTATTACTTATCACAAAGTACTAATTGCTGACCTTGTTCTTATACTTATACTTGATATTACTCATGTTTTGACATTACATATTCTAGTTTCTCATATTTGCTTGGCAATTATAAAATTTATAAATATTCTTTTCGAGACACTTCATCATTCAAGATGATAATAAACTAAATTAGATGATAATTATATTTAATTATACTTAAGATCTCGCTATGAAACCTTCATTTATGCTAGCAATGGAATGTAAATTGATATACAATTTGAAGACGAGACTCAAATGATAAGTTGATCGACTTAAGAATATATTGATAACAAGGAAATTTATATAAATTTATGATATTGACTACTAAGATACCTTTTCTCCTGTGACCAAGATGACTACTAATTATTTTTTTTTTAAACAAGTGGGATCCATGCACCCAATTGGACCCCAAAGCCAATCACCTAAATCCCAAAAGGCAACATTTCCTATCCCAATAGATTTTAGTAGCTCTTGGGATCCAAGTTGCAACCTCCAAGGAAGTAAATATCCACCTCATCAATCAAACTACCAAGCCGTTGGTGTTGATCACTACTAGGTTGCTACTTTCTAATGTTATTTTCCACAGGAAAACTATGTATTAGTTAGTTATAAAAGATATATTCATTAATGATAATTTTGAGATAAAAATATTTATGCAACAACAAAGATTCATTATTTATGAGAGCTTAGATAAGATGTATAGTATGCAAAAAATACTTTATGGACTGAAGTAATTTTCTAAGATATGAATTAGCAAATATTCTTATCACATTTAGGCTTAGAAGATATGTGCCATATTTTTTTTATTATTTTCAACATTGATAAGAAGATCAATAAGTAATATTAATAATATACATCGATGATATTTTGATTATACATTATTATTAGTTAAATATATCTCAACTAAAAATATATTTATAAACTGAATTTTAGACAAAAAATTTAAAATATCTAAAATATTTCCTAAGTATTGAGATCGAATACTCATGAGATATGATATTTTTTTCTCAGAGAAGACAGATCTTGATATTTTTGTCTGACCACAGTATCTTGAGATGTGATTTTCTAGACTCACCAATAGATCTAGGTATACATTTGTCTAAATATGTTAGTTCATCTATTTATTCAACTATATAAAAAAGTATAAAAAAAAACTAAACTATTTTATAGTGACCAAACCAAATATCCGTGCTATCAGCATAGTTAACTATTTTCTAAATTCTTTTAGATATAATCATATGAACATAGTTTTTAAGATTCTCATGTACGAGAAGAAGACTTAATGACGTGGCATTTCATTCAAAAATCATGAGCATAACCAACTAGAGACATTCAAATTCTAGTTTGGCTCTAATGATCAGTTGATCACAAATAAGAGATCTATAATAAATTTTTGCATATTTCTTAAAAGCAATCTCATCATCAAGAAAAACAAAAGACAGACTTGTGAACTCGTGTTACTTCTTAAAAGAAGTGTGTTTACCAGTTCAAAGATTAATAATATTTCACTATGATAATCAGACAACTAGACACATTATTACCAACCCTGTGTTGAATGAATGGATGAAAAATATTGAAATTAATTAACATTTAATACGGAATAATATCTAAAATGATTTGATAGCCATTGCCTATTACCTACTAGTGAGGATATTACAGACATTGTCACGAAGCCTCTCAAAATACTACAACTTAACTTTTTTCTCTTCCAAGCTCTATGTTTATGACATATATACACCAACTTAAAGGGAGGAGTTGAGATTATATTTTATTTTCTTATTATTGTTTACGTTTTAATATTATTAATGTTGTATTTTTTCAAACATAATTTTTACAATTAATAAAATTCTTTCTTTTTCTTTTCTTTGCTCTCCTTTTTTCCCCATCCCGTAAATCACTATGGCTGAAACCCTAATTTGGCTACAACAAAAATGAAAATTGCACATTCTCATTATGAAATATGTATAAGGATAGTTCTTATATAAGGGTCTAGTCAGATTGAGACAACCCATAAGTAAGATGCTCTCATCCACAATGCAGATAAATAAAAATAAACAAAAAATAAAAGCTATAAGTTGAGTTAAATAATAGATAAAAACAATAAAATGACACAATGATAATATAAAGAAAAGATAAATATAGAAGTTACGAACATGCAGCTTTATCATTGGCACTTCTTTTTTGTAAACTCAAGTACCAGTACCGCTCAAAAAATAAAAAAAAATAATAAATACATCAAGCACTGAAATATATCATGTTAGAGCATCTCCAAGAGGCTAGCTAAACCTTCTATTTTAGCTATTTTACATATACGATCCTTAAATTGTCTCCAAGAAACTAGTTATCATGCTAGTTATTTCTCATTGTCACCATTTGACTAGCTATTTCTAGCTAGGGCAAAGTTGCTAGCTATTTCCACTTTATTTATTTTAAAAATATTTTCTTAAATTTATCCTAACCATGTACACTAAACATTAAATAACCTAATAAATATTTTTTTTGCATAAATATATATAGCACAAAAACAAAACATATTGCAACTATTGGTTCAAATTTTAAAATTTTTTATTTCATGATTATTGTAGATAAGATCGTTATTAAAAAAAAAAAAATTAAAATTTTGATGACGTGGCTTAATATTTTTCGTAAACAAAAATTTGAGTTTTCAATTCAGCTCAAATAATTTTATAATTTTTTTAAGTATAAATGATGGATCTATCCTTAATTTAAAAATTATACATCAGCAGTGTGTGTTTGTGTGTGTGTTGTGTCTTTATTATTTTGTGTGTTTGTGTGTGTGCGTGTATGTGTGATTATGTTTGTGTGTGTGTGATTGTGTGTGTGTGTGTGTGATTGTGTTAGTGTATGTAAATAATGGTACACGTAATATAAATATGACCGTTTAAAAATTAGTGTCAAATTTCAAATTTAAAAATTTTTGAATTTAATCAATATGGTATTATGGTGATGATATGATATTTTATATATTATTTTAAATCTTTTTTTTAAGTTAGTTATAGTTAATTGAAGTTATTAGCTAAAATAGATAGTATTGTTGGAGTTAACTTAAAAAATTGAATAGCTAAAATAGATAATATAATATTATAATATTTTTTAAGTAGCTATTTTAGAGAGCATTGTTGGAGATGCTCTTATAATGGGAACATATTTCAACAGAATCTCTGTTGACACTACACAAAGGAAGATAAAAACATACATAATATATATGGATCAGACAACAGAAATGAAAATTGTTTTTAGAGTAAAACTTACCCTTTCCTGCATTTGCTGCAAGATTTGTCACCTCAACTTCTAACTTTGCTGGCTCCTAGAAACAAAATTGCAAAAAGCATTATCTGGTGATCGACAATCAAAGATGATCTAATGGAAGAAAACACAGAACAATTGTATCAAAATTTAAATGGATGTGGTTAACAGAAATAAAAAATGTTAAATACGTCAATAAAAAAAAAAAACAGGCATATTATGATAAGAGCACTCCTTCACAATGCGCATTATAATGATTATGTAGTGCCTTTAATGGTTTAAACTGCTAATCCAAATCCACGATTCATGACGGCATGAAGATTTATAGAGCAAACATGAGGTTCCAATACATTGCTCCTAGCATGTTTTGCTTTGAACTATAGATGAAAATTTGTTGCCAACTAATGATTTATGAATATTACTTAAAAATGTTATTAAAATGTCTTATATCAAAAAATTCTGCTTAATTATGATGTTTAGACATGGCATGAGTTGCCTCTTCCTTTGAGCTAGCTTTTGGGATCAAGTCGACCCAATCCCAACTTCAAATATTATATCATAGCAAATATGAGTCATCCACAGATGTCAAGTCCTGCAAAAATTTTATGTTCCAGATGTCCAGCTCCAAGCATGAGGAGAGTGTTAGGGCATCTCATGTAGGAAAATTGAGTAACTATATTGTTTATATATAGTCTGAGCCTAAAAAGCACGGACACGGGGATACGATACAGCAGGATACGGAGACATAATAAATTCAAAAAAACTAGGATACGGATACGAATAGGATACGACATGATAAAAAAAATAAAAATAAAAGTTATTATTTATAAATATTAGGTATTTTATAAAATAAAATATATTATTTTATTTTATTAAATAAATATATTTTTTTATTTTATAAAAATAAAATATTATATTATATTTTATTTTATAAGATAATATTTATAATTATCTTATTTTATAAAATAATATTTAATAATAATCTTATATTATATAAAAATATAATTTTTTTATTTAATAAAATAAAAATATTTTATTTTATAAAAATCAGGCCCCCCCTGCCCCCAAAATCGTGCCCTGCCTCTCCACGGAATCATGCACGCCCCTTGCCTCTCACAAATCGTGCCCTCTCCCCCCCACAAATCGCGTCGCCCCCTGCATCCCCAAAAATCGTGTTCGCCCCCTGCTTCCCTAAAATCGCGCCCACCCCTTGCCCACTCCACAAAATCGCACCCATCCATGCCGCCCCACAGAATCACACCCACCCCCGCCGCCCCATAGAATCACGCTCACTTGCGCCGCCTCACAGAATCGGCTATTGGCCATAATGGGCGACGTCGTCGGACGTTGTCGGCATGGATACGGCAGCCGACGCATCAAAAAATGTTATTAAAATGTCTTATATCAAAAAATTCTGATTAATTATGACGTTTAGACATGGCATGAGTTGTCTCTTCCCTTGAGCTAGCTTTTGGGATCAAGTCGACCCAATCCCAACTTCAAATATTATATCATAGCAAATATGAGTCATCCACAGATGTCAAGTCCTGCAAAAATTTTATGTTCCAGATGTCCAGCTCCAAGCATGAGGAGAGTGTTAGGGCATCTCATGTAGGAAAATTGAGTAACTATATTGTTTATATATAGTCTGAGCCTAAAAAGCACGGACACGGGGATACGATACAGCAGGATACGGAGACATAATAAATTCAAAAAAACTAGGATACGGATACGAATAGGATACGACATGATAAAAAAAATAAAAATAAAAGTTATTATTTATAAATATTAGGTATTTTATAAAATAAAATATATTATTTTATTTTATTAAATAAATATATTTTTTTATTTTATAAAAATAAAATATTATATTATATTTTATTTTATAAGATAATATTTATAATTATCTTATTTTATAAAATAATATTTAATAATAATCTTATATTATATAAAAATATAATTTTTTTATTTAATAAAATAAAAATATTTTATTTTATAAAAATCAGGCCCCCCCTGCCCCCAAAATCACGCCCTGCCTCTCCACGGAATTGCGCACGCCCCCTGCCTCCCACAAATCGTGCCCTCTCCTCTCCACAAATCGCGCCGCCCCCTGCATCCCCAAAAATCGTGTTCGCCCCCTGCTTCCCCAAAATCGCGCCCACCCCTTGCCCACTCCACAAAATCGCACCCACCCATGCCGCCCCATAGAATCACCCCCACCCCCGCCGCCCCATAGAATCGCGCTCACTTGCGCCGCCTCACAGAATCGGCCATTGGCCATAATGGGCGACGTCGTCGGACGTCGTCGGCATGGATACGGCAGCCGACGCATCCGTCCGATACGCCACACGGATTGATCAATGATATGTCACATGACGTATCGGACACGTATCCGTGCCGTGTCCGTACCGTGTCCACGTGTTCGAGTGTCCGACACGCAGACACTCCTATAGGGAGCCGTATCCGTGCTTCCTTGGTCTGAGCTATCTATCTCTCTCTCTCTCTCTTTCTCTCTCTCTTCTATGAGCTAATTTTTGAGGATGAGTTTGATCCAAGCCTAACTTTTAATAAATATGACGACTTTCATCAATTAATGTTAAAAGAAGCTGGGTACAAAGTAAGAACGATGATGGTTTTAGAAAAAAGGAAGAACATCTAAGAAGCGATACAATAATTGTACCTCTCCAGGAATTTCAAACATGAAAGTTTCATTCCACCTCGCAATGCAGCATGTAACTTCATTATCAACCGCCGGCTGAGGCTTCACGCATCTAGTCCTGGCACTCTGAGGAAAAAGAGTTTGCTGATCTGTTGATGGGAGATCAACAACAATGCGAGAAGAACAAAAAAAATCATGGCTACAACCATCATCAGCCATAGGCAATCCCTGCAAACACAAAAAACCCAGTAAGAAAGACATCAGGCATGCAGAATAAGCACAGGCAGCCATTGATTTCAACCTGGGCTTCAAGTATCTGCACTGCCACATAACGGCGTGTTTCCCCAGATGCATCAGGACATCTCAGCCTGTCTGAAAATATTAATGCCGGGACCCACAAGGAAATGGAGTCACCATGATGCAGCTGATCGAACTCATCTGCGCTCTCATCCTTCTTCACATAAATATCACAGCCCAGTTTATTTTCAATTATTAGAGCTTGGGAGTCATCTTCATCCAGGGCAAAATAATTTTGACTCTCATCTGTTCTGTGATGAGCATGAGCTTCCTGCACATAGTTAACCACAGCAGCAATCAGAAGCCATCAATCTGGAGAGTATTAGGCAGAGAGAAAGAAGTAAACACTAATCGACCTGATTCAGCCTCTTAGCCTTGACATCGAGTTCCAACAATTTCTTCCAGGAAAGCAGAGTCTCTATCAGTATTTCTAGGTTTGTGGCAGTCACATTTACATTTAGGATACTAGTCGCAGAAATGCGCACCCTATTTGCATGTTTTGCTGGAGGATGTACATTTGTATCGTATGATTCAAACCTTGCAAATGAGACAGCAGACAACACAAACAGAAAACAGTCAGCTTGGCATGACCATCAATCAGTCTAAGAACGGCAACATTGATGATGCAGTCCAAATGATTACTTGAATATCCCATCAAATGGCTCCACAAGTGGTTCCCATGCCTCCAGTTGTTTATTGAAAGTCGAAGCAGCAATGGAGGAAATTAATACTCCACTCATTGCTTCTCCTCGACCTTGCGTGACAAATTTGATATTAGTTACCGTGGCATCGAAAATAGGGGTCACCTGAAAGATCAAACTGGTTATAGTGATAAAATTTGGAAGAAGAAATTGAAATCCCAGAGCTATATACCATTCCACAGAAGCTATCTAGAATGGTCACCGAGAGACATGGCAGCTTTATTTCAGCAGACACATTTTCGCAAGACTTCAGCTCGAGAGGATCACCAAGTGTGAAAGCCAATTTGCTAGGCGGACTTTTAACATCAGACCCAGCAAGAAACGTGCATGCCTACAGGCATGAAAAAAGGGATTAGAGGTGGTCATGGTGAAATTATTGGAGAACATCACAACCCAAGACACCCTTGTGTACAGCATATCCGATCATCAACCAAGAACTTCAAAATAAACCACCACCACCACCACATCTTCCTTAATTATGATCATGATCCCACAATCTATTGGATGCCAAACAATTGAGAAAAAAATTAAAATACATACAATTTGTATGTATGTATGAATACTAACATACAAGATCTTCAAAACCATTTTTATTCTTTTCTTTAGCACACTTACATAGTTCAATACTAAGAGAATGAAAAAATTATTTTAGTTATCTATTTATACGATAATATAAATAGTAATATTTAAGATTTCATAAGAATTTCAAAATTAAATATGTTTTACATAAAAATAATACTAGAAAATCCTTGTGCTCCACAAATATATCAAAGGTAATGTCTCAGTGTGATGAAAGATACTTTCATCTAAGAATAGTAGATCTCGGATTTGAAACTCATCTGATGCAACCTCTTGAAATTTCAGGAGTAAAATTATTGAGATATCAATCTAACATAAGCTCTGTATTAATTTTTTTTTTTATCATAAACTCTGTAAAATTATTGAGATATCAATCTAACATAAACTCACCAAACGCTCTTGGTTCTTACAACATTCAACATGATAATATCTTTCATGTATTTTTTTATCACTAATTTCTCTTTGAATGCTCTTTCTTAAGTTGTCTTTCATAATAAATTAATTTTAACTTTATTTTTTTTTACTACTATTATTTTATAGAATTAAAAAAAATTAAGAAATATTTTCTTAGGTATTAAGCATGATTGAATATATATATATTTTTTAATGATGAAATATCTCACTATATACTTGAGTGTTATCAAATTGTTACTTGTTCATTCTCGACGCAGTCACCGATCTCTAACTAAGTTGAGAATGCTGAAGTGTATGTCTCTGCACAAGAGTGTGATGTATACTAATTGAGAAAACAAACTAGAGTTTCCTATCAAGCCTACAAAACTTGTGTGAGTAAGAACCTATTTAAAATAATATAGTCAAACATATGAAAATTTAATAGAGAAGAGACTAGGGATAAATTTAAAAAATCTCTCTTATTTTAATGTGTGTATATATTTTCTTGTTTAGTTCTTTTCCATTTTAGAATCATAATTTTTTTTTATTTTTCAATCACATCATAAAAAATAAAACATTAATTTAATAAGAATACAAATATCATTAACAATGATGATATATTTGAGCATATATCTAATTGCTCCAATATTATTGTACAGGTCATAAGATCATTAACCAGATTTCTTTGCTAACGAATTCTCATAAGATAAAATTATAGAAAAAATAAATAAATATTAAATTGAGATAACTATGATACTCTTCTTTTGTAGAAGAGTATTTTTTGGGATACAATATACAATGTGCCCTTTCATATCTTGTATCATAAAAATAAATTATTTAGCATACTTCCCAAAAATTTTAAAAACACTTATTTTGCTGACAGTTTCTTCTCAAGATACAACAAGGCGACACCTAAAATGATACAATATACAAATTAAATACATCCAAGTAGAGCACTCCAATCCCTATGACACAACTATAAAAAGGTACATTATTTTCCAGCAAAGTTCAAGGGCAAGAGAACAATCAACATTATTCATTCATGCGAACCTGATTTTCTACTTTCCAAATGCTCAAGCAATGATCAACTTTTGAACATGAAGATCTTGATATAGGCATCTCAAGAATATTTGCTTGAACAACAAGATCCATTCTGGGGCAACAAATTGAATCCGTTCTTGGAGTTTCATCCGTTCTGGTTGCAATACACCCAAAAGAGACATGTCCCGAGGGAGCAACTGGGTACCAGAAAAACACATCCCCAAAACCTTTCCCCATGACAGCATCAACTTTTGTGAATCGCAGCGGACTCGAAGATGCCCCATGGGCATCGATCTTAAATGTGATGACTGAAGCTGGCGGTTCGATTCTGGAAAGAAAAGTTAGACACAAGCTGATGAGCATAAATTCACTAACAAGGTGCGCACAATCATGTTTAAAAAAAAAAAAAAAAAAAAAAAACCTGTCAGATTGCATACCCTTCAGTTATGCAATCTCCAAGTGTGCCAAAACCAGCAAATGGAATAGGTCGCCATATGGACACAGGTAGTCGATCATCACCACCCCTGTTCCACCATATCCTCTCGAATTTTGGGGTTGGCGTGCAATAATTCGTTCCATTTAGAACAGAATTCTCAAGGTCATGCTCAGATAAACTTCTGATCGCTTTAGCTGCATGCAGACTGCCAAGATCACCACCACTCACGAATCCTGCTGCAGTTTTATTGTGAGAGTGAAAATGAATAGAATTCCAGAATAGGCAGTGGCTCAGGTCACAACAAAGTTCTATAGGTGGGCATTTTACTGAAGCATGGGCATAGAATGATCCAATGATATTGTCCAGCCGCCAAATGCTAAATCTTGATGTAGAATTTGGCAGATCACTGAATATGCACTCAGAGAATGCAGAGGATGCTACGAGATCCGACCGTAGGCAGTAAACAACATGATTTTGGGGTGGCTGGCTTCCAATGTGAGCTACACAACCCATGGTGGAGTATCCAGGTGGTGCAATAGGCATCCACAAAGAACATTCGCTCTCTATGTCAGAACGACTCTCTCCAATAGATCCTTGAATATGGGAAAACAGCGTAATGAGTTCAAATCCAATAGGCTTTTGAACACGTCCATATGTGTTGCTTATCGCCATAACTGCCTGTGAGGGAGGAACCGGACTGACACATCCCAAGGAACAAGAATTAGCAATGACAATGATAAAATAACAAGTTTAAGCCAAGCAAGAAAAGCAAAATCAGGGAAAAAAAAGTAAACAAAAACTTCCACCTCCAGTTAAAATATGACATATTTCTTGCACTTCATAACATCAGTTTGACAGTATCTAAGAATACATGAAGTTAGAAATGTAATCCCCCGTTTGTGGAAGTCATTTTTCCCTTGTGGTTTTCCCAAATCAATAATTAATTTCATTAGTAAATCTTAAAAATTTGTTGTCGAGGACAATCATTACCATTGAGATTATTATATTTATCAATTATATTTTCAAGTTTTCATACTAATTATATCATGTAATATACGTTAGAGAAGTTACATAAGAGTGTTCATATATGTCAAAACCAAAGCACACAAAAAATAATACAATAATACTCTTTGTAAAAAATATCATATGTATCCTTCGTATATAATGAGAAAAAATAATTAGGACAACTCACAGATATTGTGCTCCCATTAAAAGTATAAGCTAATCAACAAAAAAGAAAAAATTAAATAAAAATTACAATACCTCATGTTAAGTTGGTGCATACAAAATCACAACACTCAGTTTGAAATAATAAAAGGCAAATTGAGGTCTCATTAAAATATTTGTGAAAATGTGTGCTGACTCCTTTGCTGTCTAAATGTATGCTGTTGTAATATTTCCATCTTAAATTTTCTCTGAGTAAGAAACAGTCCACCTCAATATATTTTGTCCACTCGTAAAATACAAGATTTTAGGCTAAATGCCTCACTGTCTCAACTAAATATCTATTTTAAAAAATATATTTCTCTAGGAGCGATTGAAAAATTATATTACGATTAAAACCAAATCACTAAAAATCAATTTTAGAACATTCTTTTCAAGTAGAAGTGTTCGAGCTATCTCAATCAAATATTTATTTTTCATTTCTATAACTTCATTATGCTAAGACGTGCTAGCAGAATAAGTCTATTATATAATCACATGATTTATTAAATAAGTACTAAATCAATCTAACATAAATTCAAATGCATTCTTTTGTATTTAATTTTTTGATATTTTTATCGAATTGAATTTTATCATTTTGTTTAAAATCTATAAAAAAAAAGACTTGTGATCTTTCATGAAAAAGATATATATCATGCATATTTTAAACAAACATCAAAAAAAAAAATGATTATATATCTAAATCATTCTATGGTCGCATCTCTTTCAAGTTTCTATAAGTCTGAGTGTATCAGATCACATGGGTCTACACTCAAACTAGATCGAGATGTAAGATAAGAAATTCAGAAAATATTTCGTACCTGATTTACCTTATACACTAGCATTCAAATACTCTAAAACTAGGATAAATATCTTCAACTTGGTCAGTGCTAAGTGACCAAGTTGAAAATACATAAGTAACAAGTCCAAATCATTTAGAAAGAGATCTTACTATTTAAGAAATGACATACAATCTAGCATGCTTAATACTAAATACAATTTTTTTTGGAGTCTCCTGATCCTACAAATAAATATCAATAAAAATAAAAATAAGTTATTTAAAAAGATGACTCACATAGAGTTCATAACAATAATCAATAAACATGAGATATGAAAGTAACAAAAATCTAACATGAATAATACTACATTTAATGACTTTCAAATATTTGTCATTGAGTATATTAAAATTTTCATTAAAAAGAAAAAATATAGAAAATAAGATATGATTATTCTATATACTAATAAATTAAGTTATCAATGATATAAGTATTTGTTGATGTGTTAATAATTCAAAATTTTGAAATGAGAATTAATAAAATAACTTATGATACCTAAAAATAGAGAAAAAAATTCTATATACTTCTTTCTAATAAGTATCATAATGAATGAACTCCATTAGGATTCATAGATGACTCCAATAGTTATTTTGTCTATTTCACTATTGCGTAAAGCTCTCAACTTTTTTTTCAAAAATAATATTTAATAACCATTTCTAGTGTGGCCTATCATCTTGTAATGAGTATACTGATTTGAAATACTGATTCATCAATGTGAACTATGATAATTCATCTTAATTTCTCATAAAAATAAAGTTATACCAATCCCAAATCTCTACCAAACTAAATTAAGATTTAATCTCTTTTTTTATTGAATTTGTCAAAAAGAAAAAAAACTAAGTTAAATTTTTTCTACCTCACTACACCGCACACACCATCACTCTTGTTACCATACCCCACGCTCATCACCATGCTCAACACCGCAAATACCATAACATGCACCATTAGCCATTCATGGTCCAACACGGCATAGTCCAGAACCATGCCTGGTCCCGAGCCATGCTGCCCCATGGCATGGTTCATGACATGCTGGGTAGGCAGGATCTATGTGTCTAGCCCGGAGGAACATTCAATTGGCCCGACTGCCAGCGAACCTGCCAAGAGTCACAGGTCAAAATCTATCGGGTGACCGGCCGATGGGATGAGTAATAATAATAAAAAATTCAATTACATAAGCCGGATCTTACTTATGTGGGGTGGCCGATTGTAATTGACGAGTCATGTAAGCCAACCAATTAACCAGCCTAGCATAGTACAGTCCGACATGGTGCTGCACTCGGCCATGCCATGCCGTGTCTAGCATGACACGGTGGCACAGCCGTGCCTATCAAAAACAGGCTGTGCCAGCCCGGTACGACCCATTTGACATCTAATCCAAGACTACTTCCTAAAAAAGTAAAATCTAATAATTAATCTTATATTTGTACAAGCAAGAGCTCATGTACAAATAAATAACTTATCACATATTGATAATCATGATGTCAAAAAAATAATACACCCCAAAACTTTTTTTATAGTCTTGAGATCACAATTCACAACACTACATCAACAACACATATATATCTAATCTAATAATTCTTAGATATTTAAATATTTCTATGATTCACATATATTTGATAGAGTCAACAATTACAAACATATCAACTAAATTCTTTATTATTAAATTTATCAGTCTCTTCTAGCACACAATCAGCAAGGCCAAACTTTAAAAGAAGATCTAATGAAAACTTTATATAGAATAGAATAGCCCCCCTACAAAAGTATGCAATCTCCATTTATTCTAGTTTTTCTATTATTTACTTTTGATATGATTGCCCAACTTATTAGCTACCTTAATATTTCATAGTTTTCAATTTATAGGCCTTCATGATTTTGTTTTATCTATTTATTTTTGAGTTAGTTTGATTTCCCATTGATGATTTTATTTGTCTCATGCAAGTACTAAAGGTAGTAAGTGTGTGCAGGTGGCGTTAATGTGCAATAGTGATGTTCATGCGCACGATGATTTATATATTCATAATAACTACAGCTAATTTCTTTTTATTATTTTTATTTTTTTGCATTTTTGATGTGAGTACTTAACATATGAGTTATCCTAATCATTTTTGATTATTGTGTAAGAGTAATTGATATATGAATTTTATAGAAAATTATTTTCATATATATTTTCTAATATTTTTGATCTAACTGCTAACATGATATAAAAGCAAAGATAGAAAAAAAATATTCTTTTCTTAAAAAAACATTAATAGCAGGCATGCACAATAGTGACAATAGAAACTATCCGTGATGGTGAAAAAGGCATTAAGTGATGGTGGCAACAGAGGTATACACAATTGGTGGCAATAGTCGTGCATGATGGTGTTAGTAGAGGTGCACATGGAGATGGTACACTATGGAATGCTGTGGCACGCAGTGATTTTTGAGCATTAACTCTAATTGCAGACAATGATGGTTATTGATGGAGCACTGCAGCAATTTGGAGAAAAACTATAAGTAGGGTTTCAACATAATTGTAAAAAATAAATAAATTACGAGATATCAAAGAACATTAATTTGGTATAATTTTATTTTTTATTTAGACGAACCATAATTTCGTGACATAATATAGAGAGATATTATCATAAAAGAAATATTTGGATAAGAGGTAGTTCATTGTAATCACAACAAAAGGATAGACTACACTATAGACAATTATTATATATTATATCTAGAGATAAGACTGATAACTTTATACAATATTAAGAGAAATATACTTACTACAAAAGTTATCTAGGAGTCCTCACAAAATACACCTATCATGATACTTACACTTATTAGAGAGTAATACAAATAATTTATCTCTAAGACATCAAGAAATCATTCACATCTTTTAGATATTATTAACTATTTTACTCGTATATTAAGTGAAGATTCCTGGATTAATGATACACAAACTAACTCATATTAATGATAATCATACCCTATTAACTATATTGTTTTCATATTATAAAAATAACACCATAGCAAATGACATTTAAAATCCATTAAATATGATAATATATAATTGCAACTTTATTACTTCCTAGTTTCTCGCATATTCTTGATAATGCTATTTATTTACTTTTTATAAGTTAATTTTTCAGACAATTTAATTTTAATTTTTTTTTATTTTTACTAAAATTTATTTGTAGGATTAAAGATCATGAGAAAAACTCTATTTAAAATTGAATAAGATAAATTATATGTTTTCTCTTCAAAAATAAGATATTCATTTAGATGTTTGAATATGTTAAATTTTTTATTTATGTATCCTCATCTTAGTATCTCATCACTAACCAAGTTGAGAATACATTACTTTAGTCTCAAAAGATATTTCAACCATAAGGTGCGAGACATGTTAGTTTAGAAAACTTATTAGTACTTTATATCCTACATGTTAGTTTAGCTTGAGTATGAAACATTAGATCTAAAAGACCAAGACATATGAGGATTTAATATAGATACAACCTAAGAAGCACGGATACAGACACGGGGATACGACACGGTAGGATACGGGGACACGGCAAATTCAAAAAAACTAGAATACAGATACGGCTAGGATACGATATAATAAAAAAATAAAAATAAAAATTATTAATTATAAATATTAGGTATTTTATAATATTAATTAAATTAAATTAAAATATTTTATTATATATAATAAATATATATTATTTATTTTATAAAATAAAAATATTTTATTTTATTTTATAAGATAATATTTATATTTATTTTATAAGATAATATTTATATTTATTTTATTTTATACAAATATTTTATTTTATGCCCCTGCCTCTCCCCTCAAGCACGCCCGCCCGGCCCTGCCTCTCCCCTCAATCACGCTTGTCCCTGCCTCTCCCCTCAATCACGCCCGCCCGCCCCTCTCCCCTCAATCATGCCCGCCCGCCCCTCTCCCCTCAATCACACCCGCCCCTGCCTCTCCCCTCAAACACGCCCGCCCCTGCCTCTCCCCTCAAACACGCCCGCCCCTGCCTCTCCCTTCAAATCGCTCCGCCCTTGCCTCTCCCCTCAAATCGCGCCGCCCCTTCCTCTTCCCTCAAATCATGCCGCCCCTTCCTCTCCATTCAAATCGCGCCCGCTCCTGCCTCTACCTCAAATCGTGCCCGCTCCTGCCTCTCCCTCAAATCGCGCCCGCAACCTACCAGTGGCCAACATTGGCCACCGACATCGTCAGACATCGGGCACTATAGACGTGGATACGGTTGCCGATGCAACCATCTGATACGCCACGTGGCGTATCGGATACGGATTGTGCAATGATACGCCAAGTGGCGTATCGGACACGTATCCGTGCCGTATCCGTGTCGTGTCCAATTGAACAGGTGTCAGACACGTGGACACGGCGGCAAGGAGCCGTGTCCGTGCTTCCTTGGATACAACCAAAGAGAGAGTTAGCTATCTAATTATTTTTGTTGATGATTGCTTGAAATATATATGAAATTATCTCCTTCGAGATAGATAATACATTTTTTCTATTTTTTAGATTTTTCATAAAATAATTAAAAATTAATTTGTAAAATATTAAAAAATTAAAAAAAGACAATGCATTAAAATATATAAGATTACCTTTCTTCCAAGCTTGATGCTGTAGACATGAAGAGAGTTGTAATTTTTTAACTATTTTTAATTTTTATATTTTTAATAAGAGCAATCGATGTGTGAGTTGTCACAATTACTTTTGACTATTATATATGAGTATCCGACAAATGAATTTTATAGAATATTATTTGCATTTATATTTGTTAGTATTTTCATTCTAACAATAACACTTCATTTCACCTTTTCTAAGTAACACTTGTCGTGTGCATGATTGATAATATTGCACATATGAGACAATTTTACATATAACTTTTTATTTTGCCACTTATAATAACATGAAATATACTCAAGAGTTTGGTTATAAATCCACCAAGAAAAATATACAAATTATGTGATCACCACTCACATTCCTATCAAAGACCAACTTTCAGACCAAATTTAATTCATTATCACAATAATATTTGGTATAATATAACAAGCACGCACACTCTTTCATACCAACTAAAGAATAAAACACATGTATATATAGAAAAGTAAAACTTCAAGGGCATCCTACTAGGGAGTTCTACAAGTTGGGTGTTCCTAACACTAACAACAAGGAAGAATAAATAATCATAAAACCCTTTGTTAAGCTGATACATATATAGACAGTACACCAAGCTGATGCATATAAGATCAACTTTCTTTTAATATCACAATAATACTTGATACAATATGAGAGAGAGAGTGTACTTGTAGTAGAACACACACTCTCTCATACCAACTAAAGAATAAAACACATGTATATATAGAATAGCAAAACTTCAAGGGCATCCTACTAAGGAATTCTACAAGTTGGGTTTTCCGAACACTAAGGACATCTCTAACCACACTCAATAAATTAACTAATAAAAAAATATTTAAATATTCAATTCATTATTTTAGCTACCAACACTTCCAATTTTACTCCAACCAAGCTCGGCAAAATACGTGCGAAATTGAGTTCCGGTGTCGCTGGATCGAAGACGACAATAATATTTTAAGATAAAAAAATGATTTGTTGAGTGATAAACGCTCGCTACATTTGTTGAGCATGAAACCGAATGGGTAAAAACGATAGCGGGATAACGAGCATGAAACCAAATGTATATATACATTTGTATATCAAAAATTTTGATGTTAGCGATCCCGTTGGAGATGCTCTAATAACTAGAAAGAATAAATAATTATATAATCCTCTATCAAGCTGATGTATATATAGCTAACACACCAAGCTTGAAAAAAGATAAAAGAGTTGAAGCCTCTTCAAAAATTACATGAAAATATTTTTTGATTGATCCATTATACAAATATAAATTATAACAATAGATTAAAGATTATATATATTATTAATTGACTATCAAAATAAAAAATAGTTTAAAAAATAAGTACATATTCAGTCGCCATAAGAAAATGTCTGATCTAAATTAACTCACATATGATAATTGTCGTCCAAAAAAAAATTTGAGAAGCTAGCTAGTCGGAGATGCTCAAAATCAATGAATAAAATACCAAAACTCAAAAATTTTCTCACATACCTAAATATTAGAAGAATTGCATCATGCTAAATATGTCAAGTAAAATCAAGGAAATGATTAATTACACTGGCTATATATGTTATATTTGATCTGATAACAATCACACAATTAATTATTCATAAATTTTTTTTTATATGTAGCAAAGACAATTTTCGAGCACATATCAGATAACAAATTAGTACTTGGCTAAATAGACATATCCACAAAAGCGCAACCTAAAATTCCAACCTCTATGAGACTATTAATTACATACTAATCCACTAGAATTAAATATCTCTATTATTGTAAGCCACCATTTTCTTGAGAAAGTACCTGAATCTCCTGCTATCTTTCTTCTTTGTTAAAAATGCAAAAAAATACTTACTGAGTTGAGTGATTTCTAACTCATCATCATCTATAAAAGATATATCATCCACATATATTATCAAGAAAATAATTCAATCATCTAAATACCTATGATAAAATAACTAGTAATCCATAATATACATGTGCAAATTAAAAGAATATGACCAAAAATCTCACAAGCCAAATTATAGCTAGGTAACTATTTTAGGTTGTATAATGCCTTTTACAATCAACAAACTGAATCTAATAAAACAATAATTACTCAAAATTTTAAGTAGCTCTAACATACATATCTCATACTCAAGGTCATCATAAAAAAAATAATTTTCATGCCTAAATTGTTTATTATCCACCTATGAGTAAACACTAATAACATAAATCATCATATTAAGACCATTTTCATCACTAAAAAGAATATATTATGATAATCTAATCCAAATATTTGATTAAACTCCCTAAAAACTAATCATGACTTCAAGCAATCTACATTTTTATTTAGATTTGTCTTCTCAATGAACACCAATCTACAACATCAAATTTGTTACAAAGTCAAGGTACTATTTACCAAGTTCAATTGGAGTAGAACATATCTATCTATCCCACCATGGCCTTTCATCATGTTGGATGAGACTATTTCTCCAGAAGGAAACTTGAGTATTATGAAACTATCAAGAGAATTCTATTTGTTTTGAAAAATACTTGCAAGATCATATTAAAAACATTCAACTACAAAATCATTGGGTTCCATATCAAATTATCGTTATCCTCTTTGAAAAATTGTCCATCTCCTTCATGTAGGAATGACTTAAAATCTAGAATAATCAAGTGTCCTAGTTCCAAATTAATCCTGAATTGAAACTATAAAAGATTTGAGAGTTTTAAAAAAGGAAAATTTACTTTCCAGAAATTTTTTTTCGCAATATCAATACGTTCTATACAAGTTATTATATACGATGATCACATAAAAAAATCATTATAATATAAACCAACAAATTTAATTTTAGTTAATAAATCACTTTCTCTCCTAGTTGAAAACTTTAATAAAATTCCAAATAAATAAAGAAAAATAATAAATTTAAATATATTATTGATAACATTACCATGCCTAAACTCATTAAAGAACGAGTCCAATTAATAAAAAGTAAGATTAATTAAAGGTATATAATACTTATATCATATTTGAGTATTAAAAAACTTAAGAAAGATATATATTTTATTGACCTAGATATCATTTTGACATGTCCTATGAATAAAGATGTCAAATGGGCCATGCCATGCCGGCACGACCCCTTTTTTGGGTGGCCCAATCGAGCCACCTTTCCATGCCCATCACGGCATGATTGATTGTTTGCCTGGCCCGACACAACTGATTGACTGCCTGGCCCGACACAACTGATTGTCTGTCCAGTCCGGCAGACTGATTGTTTGCTCGACCAGACACGACACGATTTCGTGTACTCATGTCTAATGTTCTAGATCATCTTGTGTCATACTGTGTATGAGTTTTATTAAAAAAGTTAGCAACATGGACGTGACAAATATGTATAAATAAAAAAATTTAAAAAATCCAATATTTTTTAAAAAACAAGTTTGGGAGTAGGTGGGTCACAGAAATCTGATCACCCAATTTTCTATAACCCATGACCCATCCTTGATTCTGGGTCACAATTACCATGCCGGTGGACCGTATCAATGAACCCGACATGCGGGTCATGCCAGGCCTGGCATGAGGAACGGCTCGTGCTAGCTCAGCACGAGCCGTGCCACAAAAAGCATAGTCCGAGACCAGACATAGTTTCGAACTGTGCCATGCAAGGCTAGGCACAGCTGAACCTTGTCATGTCCGAGTCGTTCGACCCGTTTGACACCACTAATATCTGACTTATAAAACTAAACTATCCTATAGTAGATCTTTATAAAACTTATCTATCTTATAGCAGATCTTTATTTTATGATTATTGATTCCACTACATAAGCAGACCAATGAACAAACAAATGAGGTAGTGAGTGCACAATTAGGGTTTTGTCCATTACTTCACACAAATGCACATAACATGGCGCACACCTCGCCCACCCCCACACTGCACAAAACATACATTACACTCAATTGTTATTGTCAATGTAGTGGGTATCAATGCTTACCTCAATACCATGATAAAAATAGTGGATTGACATCATTACACACAAGCACACACAACATCGACACAACATGCATTAACTTTCAATAGCATATGCATATTGTATCCACATACCGTATATGTACATTTAGGATTTGCATAATTGGCTCAAATATCATATATAAAAAAATTATTCAAAATTAATATCACAATAATATTTGTACTACATAACACGCATACCATCATTGGCATACTATAAAAAATAAAAACAATTATATATAGAAATTATGGAGGTTCACAAGTTAGTTACTCCTATCACTAACAACTAAAAATTATTAAACAAATGCAACAAACTTTAGAATGATTATTGAGACTAGAGATTATTATCTTTATTTCTTTTAATATTTTATTTTTTCAATTGTCTATGGAGCACTGGAATAAATAAGAGTGCACCTTATAATTTTATTTCCTTTAATTCATATATCTTCTTTTATCATTAAATATAATAATTTTTTTATGTGTATATTACAATGTCATGATTTTTAGTAATTCAATCTTTACTTTTTTATATTTTTAATAGGAACATCATATCTATGAGCTAACACGATCATATTTAACCAATATATAAGAGTGTGATTATGCATTATTTTGGGCTGAGAGTCATTATTCTTTTTATCTCATAATTATTAAATTAAACATGATGTCATAGTAAGATTTGTAAACTATAAAGTGTGTCCCCTCTCCTAATTTGTTTGTCTATGGTAGGTGTGCACAAATATTAGTCACACACCCACAATGTCAACTACAGTGCACACAAGAACACAATTAGCACAAAAAAAAGGTGTGCAAGGAAGTGACCAAAAGTATGCAAAGTGGTGTGCATGAGGTGCGCAAAAGAGTTAATGCTGTGGTTATCATGGTGATGTACAGAGTGGCGAGCACGAAGGTACACAAGGGTGCATGGAGTGATTAGCATGAGGGTGCACAAGGGTGGATGAAGTGGTTAGAAAAAGGGTGCATGCAATGATGGACGCTATAGTTCAAGCGGTGGTTCATGCAATGGTTAGCACATTGGTACATGTGTTGGTGAAAGGCAGAAACCCTAATTAGGTTTCCTTAGTTAATTTTTACAGATTCAATTAAAAAAATAGAAATGAAAACAAAAAATAAAATTTTGTGCATTTATTATTATCTTGGAGGAATAATAATTTTATTAAATAATATGAAGTATTATAGTAGAGATAGATAGAGGAGAATCACAATCAAGTTTACTAGAATAATATGATACACTAGAAATTATTATTAAATTTATTTTTGGAGAGAAGACAAAATAATATGACAACACCTGAGCATATTAGTACTCAATATGATGTTACCTTAATAAAATCATCATATCTACCAATAAATTCAAATTATATTAAGTTTGAAAAGAATAAAATTTTTCAAATAGAGAGATCTAATTTAGACCAAGATAATATAGTATTCCATTAGTTTTCATTAGTACAGTCTCATATTGAGTCAGCAACTAAAAGATTTGGCCAATTATAACTTAGAGTTTATGCTAAGAGAGATAGACATACGGAACCTTCTTAAATCAAAGATGAGACTACCAAAGAATCATAAAATTCTATAGCCAATCCCTCTAATTATGACCATCTAATTGCCCTACGAATGAGATGATGAGCTATACTCACCACATAATTTCAGAAGTTTTGTTGTATAACCACATTGTTCATTCTTTTGTTTCTATTAGTATTTATCTTGATAATATTAGGTTACCCATATCACCTTCTGAGTTATTATCTAACCTAAAATGATATTATACTATGATAGAAGAGATACATGTCATTTACTTTAATTAGACCTAGGAACTAGTATCATAACCTTCAAAAAAATTTATTATTAGTTCAAGTGGATATTCACTTTGAAAACATGTTTAGATAAGAAAGTAGACTGCCTTAAAACGAGACTTATAATGAAGATATTCACAAAAAAGTATTGTGAACTACTAGGATACTTATTTTCTAAAGGCCAAGATGATCTATATGCGTAATATTATTTTTCTTGCAATATCTCATAATTAAAGAATACATCAACTAAATATAATTATATCTCTTCATGATAACATTGAAAAAAAAGTGCATATAAACTAACTACCTAGATTTTGAGCAACACATTTAAGTACAATTTGCAAATTCCATAACTATTGTATGGCCTCCAACAATCATCGAAAATATGATTTATGAGATTTTCACAAATATGACTTTCATTCAGTAATACAAGTGTTACTAATTTTTCTTTATTTTTTTGAGAAAATCTTAATGACCAGATAATTTTGTTAAATATCTACATGAATGATATTCAAATTATGAGAGATAATTAGTTAAAAATCACCTAACCCAATGAGTATATTCAAACATAATTTCAGGTGAATAACCTTATGAGATTCAGATATTTTCTTAACATAAAACTGACTTATTCTTTGAGGATTATTATATTATCACAAAGAAGATATACATTTAATATTCTTTTATAGTTTATTCTCATTAGTTGTGGTTCAATATATATTTATTGATCCAAGTACTGATTTTACTTATGATACGACTCATCGTATTGAATTTACTACTTATATAATAATCATAAGAAAGTTTAACTAGATGATTATTACTAAATCAGATATAATATATATAATTAATATAATTATTCATGTTCTAGATTCTGATAGGCATGATCACCTTAACATAACTCTTCGTGTACTAAGATAGTTGAAAAATATTTTATAACTTAAAATTTCTTACAAATATCATGCACACTTGTAATTAGCCTGATATTCAAATTCAAGTTTTACACCAATATGCATTGAGAGGAGGTCTACAACAAAATTTTATAATTTTCTCTGAGACAACTTTATCTCATGACAAAGTAAAAGCAATCATTTATTTCAAGATCAATCACTTGTAAATTACTTTGAACATGATATTTGCTTGAATATAGATAAAGTATATATTCTCTTCTCTTACTATCTTTTACTATGAGAATATGACATCAGGACATATATACTCTAATCCAATGCTTCAAGAATAGACAAAATATATTGAGGTGGGTTATATTTTTCTCAATAAAAAATTTATAATAAAACTTACTACAATAATCATTGTGAAAATATAATAGACAACAAATATTTTCACAAATACCTTAAAGAGTTTTCAGCTTATATTTTTTTCTTCCAAGCTAAGTGTTGTGGACATGTTTGAAGCAACCTGATTAGAAGTGTCGTTACAATTTTTATTTATTTATTGTTTACTTTTTTATACTTTTGATGAGATACTAGATCTATATGCTACCCCAATTATATTTGCTCATTGTATAAGCTTATTTTTTAATTTTATAATTGTAAAGTTTAATAAATATAATTACAAAGATAGATATGAAGATCATATCTATCTGCATAATGCTCTCATTTTAATGAGAGATCTAAAGGATATTAATATCTCGATAATTTTATCTCAAAAAGTTAGAAAAATTATATCTGATAAAATTTGAACCCGAGATTTATCTAAAGGTGCCAAACAGGAAGTGCAGGACTGGCCTAGCCAATTTTGAGCCGGTGCGACCGTGCTTCCGTACTGGGCAAGGCATGACACGGTTATTGTACCGTGCTGTGTCTGGCCTGGTATGGTTCTGGGAAGGTCAGCCCGGCACGAGCCCGCAGTACGATTCCGCCGGGTTAGGCCCGGTCAGGCCGAACCCTAATTAAAAAAAAATTAGGGTTTGGTGGTGCACCGCCCTCCCACCACGATGCTTCTTCACTATCATGGGTCGGCAAGTTTCGCCCGTCGGGCTCAGCTTTTGCCGTTGGGGAGGTTTCTCGGCTCGTGCCGAGATACCGTGCCAACGGGCCACAGTACCGTGTCGGACCAGGCACAGCACGGTTGGTGCCATGGATAGGCACGACATGGGCATTAGCACGGGAAATTCCTGTGCTGGGCCGGCCCAGGCATAGTCGAATCGTGCCCTGCCTCGTGCCGGCCAGGCCAGCTCAGCCCAGTAACACCTCTAGACTTACCGCCATATGACGAAGGTACTTGTCATGGCATCAAGGTATTACCTCCAACATATACATGTAATACAAGAATTTTTCAGGTGATCAATCATTTTAATATTATATTTGCCTAAATATTTTTAATTTCAAAATTATTATACGATCAAGTAGATTAATGTTTTTGCAATCGCATACAACAAATGTCATTACATTTGGCATCAAATATTGCTTCTCCACTGCATAGTACAAACGTAACATATGACATATTATTATCCGAATACAGAGAAACTTGATAAGATTTGCTGGAGTGGGGGTCAAAAATGTCACATCATAATGAGCCGACAGATACAGTCTATAACTTAAATACACACAAGATGGATATCCAATAAACATGTACATTAGTTTTGAAGCAAAACAATTCACAAAATAATCAAAAAATAGATAATGCATATTAAGTGTGAAATTATAATTAATAAAAAAAACATGAAAAAGCAGCAGAATATAAGCACCAAATCTTTACTTTGAAGTGACACAGTCCCCCAGTATAACATAATCAGGTGGAGGAAGAGGTCTCCAGAAAGTGAGCCCATTATTATGACTGCCATCTGGAAAAATATTGCCTACAAAAAAAAAATAAAAATTAAAATAATAGTATTTTTTGAGGAAGTAAAACTTATTTAGTTTCTGAAAATAAATTCAAACCATTTGGAGGTGGCCAGACTTGACTGAAATTAGTGCAAGGTATGACGGGCATTGCATTTCCAAATTGGAAGGCAGCAGATGCCTGATTCTGCAGGTTAAGTAAAAGAGAGAGACAACTCAAGGAAAGGTGGAAGCACATGTCAGTCGATAGCAAAGATAAATTTGTCTTTGCTTTAACACAAGAATAGCCTCCAGATATATCCACAGGATCAAGAATTCTAAGGCCAGAACCTGCTTCCAAATAAAAATCCTTCATATGCGCTTTAATCCATATATCATCTTCCCTTGAAGCATACCTGTAAAGGAAGAAAGGAGGCAAATGTATGAAGATATGGACACTTACCAGAACCCCAAATATAAGTATAGACATCGTGCCCATCAAGGTCAAAGTTCAAACAAGCTAGGCAATTTGCACGGATTCTCTTAGAATATTTATCTTGGGAAAAGAGTAATTATTAGTTTTCATAATTATTTTTCATAGTAATTAGTCCATGAGGCCAAACCCAAAAATATGCTTATCCCAATGTATCTCTTATTTTATATTAGTAGATAATGAAAAAAAGATAGATGTCCATAAGGTTAGAGAGAAGTTTTTTTTTTATTTTTTTTTATTTTTTTTATTTTTTTTATTTTTTTATTTTTTATTTTTTTATTTTTTTATTTTTTTATTTTTTTTATTTTTTTTATTTTTTTTTATTTTTTTTTATTTTTTTTTATTTTTTTAAGGTTAGAGAGAAGTTAATATCTTGACATACCCACATTCAAAACTAAGAGAGACTGTATCTGATTAATCTTGAACCCCAGTCTTACCAGCCCTTGACAAAAATACTTATCATCACACTGAGACATGTCCTCCAATATATGTATACAACATAATAACTTATCAAATAATCAACAATCCCAATATTTTTTTCGCCTAGATATTTTTAATTTCATAATTCTAATGAAAACTAGTATGATAGTATTTATGTAATCACAAAAAAAAAAAAAGAAAACTATAAAAACTTTAAAAAAATGAGAATTTTTTTGATGAGAATCACATTATTTAGATCAATGTTACTGGGATAATTAAAATTCATACAACTAATCATAATTATATCAAAAAAATATTTTGATGATCGTGATCATCTATTATTTTGTATCAACTAAATTATGTATGTTATCTATTAATAATACTTTAAAAATTATGTCTAAGTGTGATGATAAATACTTTTATTCGATTGTGATAGGTTCTAGTATAAGATTCATCAGATACAAATTTCATGATTTTAATGTGCAAGGCTATTGAGATATTAACATTTTATAGACTCCGTGCTAAGCGAGAGCCTTTGCACAGGGTACCATCATGTTTTTATCATTAATATTGCTTTCTTTACTACAAGTTGCACATCATGGCCAACATGTTATTCTCATCACCTAATTATTCTTTATAAAAATTGAAAGTGTAGTCCAAAAAAATATCGAAACTAAAGATTGACAAAAGTATGCACGGAATGAGTCACACAAAGAAAGGTGTGCTGTGTTTACATGAAACTAATGTCAGTTTTGGCACGCACAAGCTTTTCATCATATGACGAACCCATCAAAAAGGATTTCGAACTATCATAAAATGTCAATTCTGGAGAAATAACCTACAAAATCAAAAAAAAAAAAAATGAAAAAAATTAACAAGCCAAAATATGGGCAACAACTGAGAATACAAAATCAAGCACTATAATTAAAATGCAGACAAACAAGAGGAAAACAAAGAACAAAAAAAAAATACATGCCTGTGCCTCAAATGTTAAACTTTTTATGGCAATTTCATCACTTTGAGAAAAAGCTGTATTTGAAGCAGTCCATGGTTTATGCATGCCATCCGACATCCATTTCTCATAATCAGTGGAAGATTCTAATAATATATCAACACCATCTTTCATGGAGATCGAGCATCTGCTGTCATTGCTCAAATATGTATACCTTCTTAAAAGAGAAGAATTCTGAGAAAAAGCAAAAAAATAATGGATTTTACTATCACCACCACATTCCACAAGAGTTAAAACAAGGCCCACATCATAAGATAATTCACACCAAAAGAAAGATTTTGACAAATCAGAAGTTTGCAGAAAGTTACTTTATTGGCACAGCATACAATTATTGAAAAATAAAATTTAAGGTTGGATAAACTTACCCAAATATTCATCACACTGATAATTTAAGTCGGCACCAAAATATAACACAGATAAATCAATTTATAGCACCTACTTTTAAAAACACAGATTGTAATTTGGCACCACAAGAGATAAATTTACAAAGGGGTAAATATAAAATAGATTTTGACTAACCAAACATCTTCCGAAAGGTACTAGGAACATGTTAAAATTTGTGGTGATTAGTGGTTTCAACTTGTTTACAATTTTATTTTATTTTATTTGGTTTTTATGTATATGAATGAGAGCACTTAACATGTGTTGTCCCAGTCTAATTTCCCTGTATTGAAGGGCAACCTCTGTATACATTGAGATATTTTATTTTTTTAAAATAGTAACATAATTTTAAAAAGCACAAGGTGCACCAAGGCGCAAAGGTTTCTTGGAGCCTTGAGACGCAAGACACACCTAAGACGTGTGCTTTTGTAAAGTGAAATGTAACTTTAAATGCACATAAATTTTTATTAAATATGATTCTATTGATAAAAAAAATAAATATTCCTAGTATTTAAATAAATTTTGATGAAAAAAATAAATGAAATTATATAAATTTCAATATATAATTACAAATTTTAAAAATAAATATATTTTTTTAAAAAATTATAGTATATAAAGCGTGCCTCTTCAATAAGGCACATGTCTTGGAAGGCGAGATGCTATAGTTAGGGAGTAGTTGTGCCTTGAGCCTAGGCGCACCTTAAGCGCGTCTTTCACAACTATGAATAGTAAATTTTGAATGTTGTATGAATGAGTGAGAAAACCGAACCATAGCGTCTGGTCGGACCAATCTGATTCAGCCAATTGAACTGGTATCCCATTGAACTAGGGTCAAAATGGCAGAACTAGTGATCATAGGAGTGGACTAGTAAAACCAATAGGATTTTAGGAAATCGACCATTACTAAAGATAATTTAGTAATGACCGATGTAATTTGAATCCTTGACCTAAGGGTTTGACAACGGCCCAATTACTATCTGAGCTACTTGGATCTTTTTTATTTTGCCTGCATATATTTTTGAAACTATATTCCTATTTAAAAAATATGTTTAAAATTAATTAATTCTAGCCATTTTATTCTATATCTTATTTAATTAATTACTAAAAAAATAATTTTTTAAAATAATATTCTAAATAAATCTCTTTTATATCATTTATATGATAATTAAATATAAAAAATATAAACATTAAAAAATCACTTATATATATAACATTATTTATTTTATATTATTAAATATATTAAATTAAATATATTCTACGTTAATTATACTTATAAAATAATATAATATATATTTTATTTATTTTATTTTCATTTGAAGTTTTATGAGTATTTTCATTAATTTTGAAAAAATTTTATATTTTCATAGATATTTTATTTATATTTCTGAAATATTAATTTATTTACATGTCTAAAATCTTATATAGCATAAACCTTAGGGTTTCTAAAGAAAGAGTAAACAAATGCATTGTAACAATACAATACATGTATGTGTTGTGCATAACCAAAAGCATAAGAAGAAGAAAAGTTAGACATGCCAAATATCAAACCCAGGGAGTGCAAAATATCACTCTCCTTTCCTTCGTCCATCACAGGCCACTATGTGCAACACATAGTAACATATAAAAAATTGGGCAACCAAACTCTAGATTATCAACTAAGGAGTTAATAATCACATTACTTATATTATAAGTTAAAATATGTAAAAAATAAAAACTCTATCAATAACAAAAAAATGCCATCATTATATAACATTAAAAAAATGATTGGAACAACCATATATTAGGTGCTCTTATCAAATAAGACAACATAAAATTTGAAAAAAATCATTATAACTAATAATCATTCATTTTTTATTATATATTTCTTTGTTCACTAAATATCATAATCAACAACAATTTCTCAAAAACTATTTATTGTAATCACATTTCACTTGGTCATCTATTTCTTTCTTATATTCTATTTATTCTTAATTCCCCTATTATTCTCATATATGTGAGCTGTCTTTTAAAACTACTTGATTCTAACTTTCTTATCACTTCTATTAATTTTAATTTGTAATATCAAAAAACCTTGAGCAAGATTTATTTTTTGGATTTAATAAGATGAAATATATATTTTCTTTTCTATAATATGATATCCTACAAAAAATAAAATAAAAATAAAAAGAAATAAAAATAAAAAGAAATAAAAATAAAAAAGGTATCCCTCTAAAGTAAGATTATGACTTTCAATAAACCAAATTATAAAATTCAAACATCCAAAAAAAAAAAGATAAAAACAACAAAAAGCTCTTTTATGGATTATTGGTTTATCACCCTATGTGGGCCTCTCCTCATAACCTTCTCGAAGGTTTCATCCTAGGATTTGGAGCTCAAAGTTGGTTGTCCATTGGATGGTTTTATTGCCTATATACATGATGAAAACATATGTCCTCAGTACTCTTTGAGAGAAAAAATACTTGCCTTTATCACAGAAACAAATTGACCATTCTCATATTATTTAAGGTCATGATTGATCTATTATAGCATGTTTTTTGAAATTCAATTATCATTCACTTTGTCATCTCCTATAATTAAAATATAATTAATCTTTATTTCAAATTTTTTATAAATTATAGAGACCACTAAAAATAACATATCGAATAAGAAAAATATACATAGATCAATAACAATGTCTACTAAAGCACAATCCAAGAGGTCAACCTCTATAAGAGTATTAACTATATTTTTCCTTAATAACAAGATAATCTCTCTCCTAAAATAAGGTACATCTAAACTAAAAAAATATTTGAGTCTCATTATTTATCTAAAACTGGATCGAAGGCATTCTTTGAATTGGGAGATCTCTAACTTATCTTCTCTCATTAACAAAATATCATACACATAAAATAAAATCATCATGCCATTATAATTCATTTAAAAAAAAAATAAAAAATCCATAACACATGAGTAATCATAAAATAATGACTGTTTGTGAAAATATAACAAATTAGTCTCTTGATTACTACTTTATAATATATAATACATTCAACAATTGACAAAGTGCAAACTAAGGGACTATTTGATAAAATAATTAAAATATTCAAACCATTAAAAATTAAAATTTTCAATAATTTAAAATTTTAAGTGTGTTTGATAAAAAATATTAAAATCTAAATATTTAAAATTTTAAATGAAAAAGTATTGAATATATTAAATAGATAGCGACATACTTAATGTTAAAGGCTGAAAATTTTCAATAATTTTTTTTAAATTATCATTTTGTCCTTTTTTTCATTTCTATTTTATTTTCCTATTTACTCTACAATTCAGTTTGTGAATCTGTCTTCTCTTTCATTTTTCTCTGCCACCACAAATCTTAATCCTAATCATCTTTCATGATTAATATGAGAGAGAAAATAACAAATCAACTAGTTGTTCATTAATTTTTATATTTATATAAAAAATTTGGATAGTTTTAAAGAGTTTAGATTTTATTGGTTATTTTTTAAATATTTTTTATTTTTTTTTGAATTTATGTTTTATTTATGGATATGTTTTTAGTAATTTTTTTTAATAATTAATAATTAGAGTGAAAAAAAATATAATTAGAAATTATATTTATGTTGGATATTATGTAACACAATGATAATAAGGATAATACAATGATAATACAATGTAATTTATCAAATAATTTTTCAATACAAAATTAAACACTTATAAAATTTTATCTTAATTTTTCAGTACTTATTTTTTCAGGAATTAATTTTTTCAGTTTTATCAAATGGGCCATAAGTTTGATTATGCTGCTCAAAACCTTGATAACTGCTTCATATGTATCTCCTCTTCAAAATAATAATGAAAAAAAATATTATTCACATTTAGTCAGTATATCTTTTATTTGTGAGATGCCGTCAATATAACAAAAATCTATAAAAAAGATAATTTGGCAACAAGAAAGTAAACAAACTCATAATTCATATCAAACATTTGAGTTAACTCCATTGCTACGAGTCTCATCTTGAGGTGATCTACCTTTCCATCTAATCTAGACTTATTTCTCATAAACCTACCTGCAACCAACACAAACCTTTGCATGGGTTGTGGGACTAGATCCAAATCCCTTTAGAATGGAAGACACTAATTTCTTCCAACATGACTTAATGCAATATTAAGATAGTATCTAAGAGATAAACAAAAATATCTTATTACAATCAACATAATTAATAAAAGAAATAAAAAAAAGAATATTTATCCAACAATATATACTAGATCAGACATGGAGTATAACTCATATATTCATTCCAAAGAATAATTAGAAAATAAAGATTAAAAGGATTGATTGTATAATCATCTGGCTCCTGGATAAATTAATTTCAAGAATAATCAAGTTGTGCATGTCACCTCTGCCTAAAATAGGCTCTAAGTTTTGAGTGATCATGTCTCTTAATCTCTAACTCATTATTAGCACGAACTAGAGTAGACTCAAAAGCTAATGTGCTATCTAGACTCATGAAAGATTTTCTCTCTTACAAAATTCCTCTCTCTAGAATTAATGTGATCTATCCTTATTGATACAAATTATAACTTTATAAAATTGTCATCATAATATGGACCAATGTGATCTATCATCATTCCCTATTGAGAAAATTATCATAATATGACTTTTCTCCCTAGCTAAAGGTCCAATTAGGACTATTGATGAGTAAAAAAAATAATAAATTCAAATTTATCATTTTAGATTTTTCTTCCTAAGATTGTTAAAAAATAACGCCTGCTAAAAAAAGAAAAATTAGGATTCACCACAATCCTATTTATCTCTACTGAAAAATATTTATATTCTCTTCAAATACTATAATATTCAAGTAATATACATTTTAAGGAACTGAGTATCTATTTGTCTCATCTTATGAAGAATTCATGCACAAAGTATGCACTCCATAAAAATTATAGGAGGTAAACTAAAAAACCTCTCTTCAAAATTCAAGTTATGAAAGAACACACAAGAAAAAAAATATAAGGATATCCAATTAATGAAATAATTTATGATTAAAATTATATAATCTCAAAACTACTTTAAAATACTCTTCCCAAATAGTATTGTTTGAACTATCTCAATCATATGTCTATTCTTTATTTTATCTATCTCATTTTATGGAGGTATACCAACATAAAAAGTTTGAAGTATACTCATATAATCCATATATTAAATATTAAATTTGTCTAATGTATATTAAATGTATTACAAATTTTTATTTTTTTTTAATATTTCAATGAAATTATTATTTTTTATTTTATAGAAGATTTAAAAAATATATAAGTTAAAACAACTTTAATTAAACATGAAAAAAATATCTATTTATAGTATGAGTAGTCATGAATAAAGATAATCAAATACCAAAAATTCTCTTTGTTCACATTTTTACTAGGTTCACAAATAACTGAGTTTATCAAATCAAATAGGTCATTATTCACACTAAACTAGCATCCATAATAAAAACATATGATATACTTTTCTAACATACATACCTCACTTTCTAAATAGAAATATTCATAAAACTATGGATAAATATCCTCAACTTAGTAAATGATTAGTAACTAATTTAAGAATGAACAAGTAAATCATCAAACATATTCATTCAAAGATCTATCTTGAGATTCAAAACTAGGAATAAGGCTTATAATTCACCATTCTCATTACTCAAAAAAATCTTTCATAGAATTTTCCGATCCGGCATCCGAATATCAAAAGAAAAAAAAATAAAATTAGAATTAAATTTTCTAAAAAAATAACTAACATAAAAGAAACTAATAAGATAATAAGAAATAAATAAAACCCACAAACAATGCAAAGAGTCGAACTTAATATTTTCATTCCTAATAATTTTTAAAAGATTATCATTTGCTACCATAATATTCAGAGAACATAAATAATATATAATAAATAGAACATGATCACGTATAAGATTGATAGTTAGATCCAAGAACATGAAAAAAATGAATGAGATAAATAACTATAATACCTAAAAGTCAAGAAATGTTTGCTATTGCCTTACTAGGGAATACAACAAAAAGAATTTGTGAGAATATATGAAAGGCTTTGATTGTCAGTATGTCCGTCTCAATAATCTATAATTTTCTCTCTTTTCTTTGAAAATAACTACAACAATTATCTCAATTGTGACCCATCCCCTTGTTTTGTATATGTTGAATTGAGAATATTCTTTACTCTCAATATTAGAATAGCACTAATTGAATTTGTAGATCAACTTCAAAGACTGATCAATTAACTTGAATCACTTTTATGATAATTATTATTAGAGTGTGTGAACACCATATGATTAAATGAAGAACATGAAACTAATTTTTTTAAAAAGAGCTAGAAAAGTGGCCCTATAATTTTAACATCCCTTTGATTTCAAAATAATATAATACATATACCATAAATATAACTAATGACAAATCTAACAATTAATTTTACCTAAATAGATTTAAATAGTTAATGAATTCAAATATTTTAGATTCAAAATTAAGAATTAGAGGTGAAGAGATTGTTAGCAAGCTTAGGAAGTTTGGAGAATAATAAATGGTATTAATTAGAAAATTCAAAATCATAACTTAAAAAAACTGTTTAAACTTTAAAGCTTCATCCATTAGATTTTATCTACAACAAATAGAAGGATTTTATCCAAAAAACATTTTAATTTTTAAAAATTCTATATATAAAGATTATTCTTTACTGCAATGACAAGTACATCATGAAAAGACAATAGACCTCAGGTTCAAGACTCATCAAATATAGCTTCTTAGAATCTTATGATTAAGACTGTCGAGATATTAATCTCTCTTAGATCCCACAATAAGCGAGAGCCTTTTGCATTGGGTAAGTCCTTTAAAAATTCTATGAAAAGATAAATAATATATATTTTTTTATATTCACATTATAATTTCTTAATTTCTCAAAAGCAAAACATTTTTATTTATTTCTTAATTTTTTTTACATAAATAATCTAATTTTGTAAACATTGATAGTATTTGATCCAAAGAATCATTGTCCACATAATTGTGGTTAGTTTTATTAACTTTTGTAAGATACATGTCCATTACTTCTCTTTTTTTACCTTTATATACTAGATACTAAAGTTTGGATTTACTTTAAAATATTCTCTTTTATTTATAACACTCTAAGCTAATCATCAACCTTATATAATTAATTACTATAAAAATAGAAAATCATAATTTTGATGAAACTAAAATAAAATAAAAGAATATTTTGATTTAGATATTGAAAACTAACCAAAAAATCAAAGACTGATTTGTCTATCAGTCATAAGTTATCCCATGCACCTAAAAACTTAGACTTCATAAATGAATAATTATAGTTTGAATTCATTTTAACATAATAAAAAAATATTCAACACAATATAAATATTATTGAAAAATTTGTAGTTACAAAACTAGAATTTATTTTAAACATCTTATGATATATGATGAAAAATATACAAAGAAATATATTTTATCAAATCCTAGACAAATCCAATTTAGCTGTTAAAATATTAAATTTGAATCAAATTTAAGTTTAATAAACCTCTCCATTAAAGTTATTAATTTCCCTAACAAAAATTATTAGCATGATTGCTACTATAATTTTTCTACTTAAATTTGTAGATGTTTCTATATTAATTTATCATATGCATAAATACATCCAATTTGATTATCATAAGCTCTGGGATGATCTATAGAATTAATGTAATAAAAAAAATATAATTTTAATAATAATTAATAAATAATTATATTAAAAATTAGAATAAAGTAATATTATTATCATCCGATATATAGATTAATCATGATGATATATGCCTCAAATGCATTATCATTCACTATATTAATTCTAATAGAAACTAAAGAAAAAGATATAATATACATTAAATGTTTGAGATTTTTCATTGAATAATAAACCTAATGAAACAAGTTAAGTTAAAAATATATTCTTCATCTTTAGAATAAATTTGAAATTCATAAAAAATATTAGAATATCCAATAAAATACAAAAAATTGAATCTACATAATTCAGTAAACCTAAAAAAAAATTATTTTCATTGAATATAAAATAACATTGAAATTCAAAATATTTAATAATAGATTAATGCATTGATTACCAACATGATACAATTGACTTCATGAAAAATAAAACTAGAAAATAATAAGTAATGAATAAGATTTACAATTATGATTTTTATTTTTAAAATTTAATAAAAAAAATAAACTTTTTTTGCAATACAACAAACTTGTTTTCATCTATATATGTTATCATTTCTTGTATTACACTTAAATGAAAATATAACAGGAACAGTGTGATAAAACAATATTCATATTTTAGTGAGATAAATATTGAGATGAAAAGCAAATAAAGTTAATTATTTCATAATATTATTGCTTAGCTACATTTGCATGAACTAACTATTAGAAGCAGCAAAAAAAATTTATGAATAATTATAAAACTTATTTACATATTACGAAAATAGATATGATAGTTTCAATAAGACTCTGAGAATTAAGGCTGATATCATATTCAAATATGATAACATTTTTATTAAGTTAACTAGAAATAAATAATAAGATGGATCATCAAATATGTACAAGTTGTTGAAGATACTAAGATAATAATTAATATTATGAATTATCTCACAATGATATAAAAAATTTGATATATTAAATTGTTAAAGATATATAACTAGTGATCTATTGATGCCTTCGTATTATTTAGTGTAGAATCAAAATCTATTTTTTCTATTATTCTGAAAGCATTTCAAATAAAAAAATAAAATTTCAACTAAATATTATAAAGTATTTAATATTCTTAAAAGATTGTGAGGAAACACAAATAATCTTCAAGTACTAAAACTAGAAAATGAATTACATAATCAAGCCAAAACTTGGAGTGATAAATCAAACCAAACATAATAATAGATAGTGATCATTATCCAGCACCAAAAGCATTACCATTAGCTCAATATTTTTTTTATTTTTAAAGAATTTATCAGTTTGATATTTAAATGTATTTCATTTTTATTTATAATATTTTATTTTATATTATAGTTTTAAATTAAAATATTTTTTTAATGCAACTTGAGTTTTTCTTTTTAAAAATTTCATATATATAAAATTTGAGTCATTGTTAGTGTACAAGTCATATTACATGCAAGGTGGCTAGCTTCAACTAGTCTAGGTTAGCTAGCAGGCCCAACACAGCAACACCGCACCCAGGATAGCCTAGACTAGTCCCAACTAGCATGTTCTACACCCACGATAGCTTGGAGGCTAGAACAGTCTGGGCATTTTGAACTAGACTAGCCTGTTTCCACAATCAAACTAGCCTGAACAAGGCTAGCTTGCACCACATCTAGGCTAGCCTAAGTTAGGCGGGTGTCAAGCTAAGCATGAACCATGCCCACGGGCTAGTTCATGCCAAGTTGAAAGATAGACCTACATGGCCCAACTAGAGTCACGTTACACCAGCCATCCTAGGCTGCCCTCATTAGCAGGCATGCATAGTTGACACTACCCATTTTCCACCTCTATCTGTATGGTCTAAGATTGGTACAATGATATAATTATCTCTCATAATATCTTATATGTCATACATGATAAAAAAATAAAAATTAATTATATCTAAATGGATTATCACATGAAAATCAATAATCACGATTCAATTAATAATTAGACATCTCCTATCTCGTCAATACGAGACTCCTTTATTAGGTGGTCCATCTTTCCCTAATCAAAATACATCATCCAAACTATAGTAGTCAACTTGCTACATATAATTCCATTTACAAAATCTACATAAAATAATAACATAGAATTTAAGCTCCTCCATCAAACAAAAAGAAACACATCTGTGTAATATTCTATATTTTTTGCTTATTTTTTTTCCTTCAACACTACTGCCACAACACACACTTCCACTAAGCACTGTACATACAGCACACCACACACACAAACACACACACACACACACACACACACACACACACCAATGTGTATTGGTATATGAAATGCAATACCACACAACCACAAGCACACATGCATCACAATGCACTACTATATAGTGTACTATACTGCTACACAACCACACAACCGCACTTTGATGCCAATAGTAGGTTGGCATCACTGCACACATGTCACGCGCATGTGCTCCTGCGCACATAATGTACATGTGCATTTATGTTGTTACAGACTCATTCCACTCTTAACCATGTCTCTCTATTTAGGACATGTAAGCTATGTTGCACGGACACGGAGATACGACACAGCAAGATGCGGAGACACGGTAAATTCTAAAAAACTAGGATACGTCTTGATAAAAAAAATAAAATTAAAAATAAAAATTATTAATTATAAATATTATGTATTTTAAAATAATTTAAAATTCTGTATTTTAAAATAATGTAAAAAAAAATTAAACCCTCTAACACCCTCCCCCCCACCACACTCCCTTTACAGTTTCGATTTTCGAACTCTCCCCACTCCCGATACAGATTCCAAAACCCCCCTTCCCTTTATAGAATTAGGTTACCTTAGGTATTGTCGGCGCCTCGGCGGTGTGCTCCTCCCCTCCCTGTTTGACGCAATGACAATTAACAACTATTTCTCGCAATTGGCTTGTCGGCAACTCACTGTCGGCGGTGTGCTCCTCAATTTGTTGGAGATGTAGGAGTAATAGTTAATATATAGTGTATTTCCGACGCGTTAGAATTGTAAAAACACGTCAGTTGGTAAACGACGTGTCTGTAGGTAAACGACGCGTCTGTTATTAACGACGACTGTTTCCGAACAATGTATTGGATATGTCTCTGACGCGTATCTGATACACCACGTAGTGTATCAGACACGTATCCGACCCGTGTTCGATCCATGTCCACGTGTCGGACACGTGGACACGGCGACACGGGTCGGACACGGCAATACGGCAGTTCCTAGGCGTATCCGTGCAACATAGCATGTAAGCACCTATGCTTTGATACCATGTACAAAAATAAAATACAATACAAACAAAATTCATAAAACATAATGAAAATGTATACAAGCAAATTCCTTATAAATAATCAATAATTTAGATTGGAGCAACCCATATATCTGGTGCTCCCATCCCATTTAAAAAATAAAAAGATGAAAAACAACTAAAAAAATAAAATAAATCATAACAATAATTACCCGTAACATTGACAAAAAAGATCAAATGACATATTGACAAAAAGTTCTTAATATATTTTACTCATTTATTTTTAAAATTCAAAACTAATTTTACTAAAATATATTTCATGATAAATCAATGAAAAAATTAAATAATACCACAAATAATTTTTACATGATTTCCATAAATTTAGATTCAGAGTCATGTTGCAGATAATTCATTTATATTGATTTGCAAGGTTTTGACTGGATCAAGATCAAAATATAAATTATACCTTGGCATGAAAACAAGCATCATCACTCAGAGATAGCAGGTCTCAATTTCAAGAGTGTTAGACATGATCTCTCCATAATCATGCATTAGGTAGGAGCCTTGTGCATTGGGCACAACAAACATACATACATTTTACTTTTAGAAACATCCTAAAGTAATAGAAAAATATCACTAAATATCATGAAAATCCTTACATATAGGCGATATATGATGCTTATTGGCTAATATTTTTGCTGGGTTGTTGATAGCTCAGCAATTTTTAATCAAGAGAACAAAATATTTTAGGCTAAGGAGCATGGCTATATGTCACAAGAAACATTTAATAAACATCAGACAAAAAAAGTGTAACGATAACAGAGAGCTTGGCAGGCAGTACCTCAATTTTAACATTTACAAATCTCAACCATTTCCCACGTCCAACAATTATTATTGGCTGAGATCCCAGCAAGTTGAA